>CAAKMY010034409.1:0-13274 GCA_901111285.1 Corrigiola litoralis | reverse complement strand
GAGGTGGATTTAAGGTCCGCTAAGAAAGTGGGTCGGATATGGAGATTGTGTACTCCGACCCATTGCCATCCCTACTCATAACGGAGATAATAGGGCACTCTTTAATTGATTTTTTACAAATTATTAGAAAAGACCGTATTATAAAAGTATATTACGAAATTCTCTTCTTAATCAAATCGGGAAAGAGAAATGAAACAAAAACCGTGAAAAGTATGTCCACTAGCAGCGAGGCTGATTCCGCTAGACTGTGGTTGTTGCTCCCTAAGTTCCTACACTACGCGACTAACTTCAAACGATCATATATTACTCATCGCTTATCGGAATGAAGCATGCCGTTGGAAATATAACAGCCTGAAGTTTACTCTCCAATTGGAATTACTGTAAAATCTTCCACACTTTAGGAGATATGTCTTATTAAAATTGACCTACTGTTTTTCCTCTTTCTTTTTGCATCAATGCTTCTCAATTTGGCTTCATAATCTCCTTCCATCTACTCTTGATCATCTCGTTACTTGTTGGGACTAATGTGTAGTGGCTAAAATACCCTTAAACTTCTATTATTACAAATAAGCATGAATTCCCGACTTTAAAGTGCTAAATACAAGAAGCAGAAATTACAATCAAAGTAAGTCTAAAAGAGTAACAAAATAGAGTAAAATGTGTTGCATAATGTGTATCAATGACCTCCTTTCAAACTTATCTCACAATAATCCTCTTGTTTTTTTTGGGTTTGTATTTGTAACATTCTATTATTTCTTGTTGGTTTTTTGAGATATTTTTTCCTACATAGTCCCTTTTTTTTATTCATTACATTTGTTTTTTCATACTTGTCGAGATGATACTTTGACCATATATAACTTATAATATAAAACTTATGATTATAAACTTATAATGATTAGATTTGTATTTTACTATATTTTTAAATATTTTTTTTAATTATATATTACTAATCATTAATGATCAAAATAGGCCAAATTACCAAATTGGTATAAAAAACTATCAACTTTTGACAGATTGGTATTAAAGCTATCTCCAGTGACACATTGGTATATAAAATACACAATTTTGACATATTCACCTATTCTGCACAAAATCCATCAAAAATTGTATTTTGCATTTACTTTTAACCAATTATCAATTGCTAAATATTTCCTCAAAAAACTATTAATTTCTAAATACTCCATTAAGTTGTTATTTAAGCTTTTATTATGAACATATGATATTTTTTGCGTAGTTTTAGACATGTCGTGTGAAGTTTTGTATATAGAAAACTCAGTTTTGACATATTCATCTATTTTACATTAATAACAAAATCGAAAAAATAGTATTTTTTTCATTTACTTTTAACCAATCATTAATTGCTAAATATTTCTTGAAAAAAATTATTGATAGTTGAATACTCAATTTGTATGCACTTAAACTGAGTTTATTTGAGGGTCACCCTCTCACACGTGCCAATGTTGCAAAAAAAAAAAAGGAGAAAGCAAAAAAAGGCGTGACACTGGCTATAAGATGACACTCTTAAAATTGGAGTGTCACCATCTACAGCCAATAATTGCGCGACATATGGCGCTGTTTGCCCCCAGTAAAAGCAAAGAAAAAGCGCAAATTATATTGTGGACCCATGTTCATATAGAAACATGGACCCTCTAAGAGAAAGTGGGAAAAAGAGGGAAAATTTTGGCAGTTTTTTTTTTTGGAATTTGCTGATTTCCACTTTTTTGCCTACATAAATGAAAAGGACCGCATAAAAAGGTGGACATGGGTCCATAGTATAAGCATTGAAGTGTCCTTTTATTTATTGTAGTATATCTATCTATTATAAATTTTGTAATAGCCATAATTAAGATTTATAAAATTCAGAAAAATATGAAAAAATACCAACAATCATAATTTTATCTATTTTACAATTAGAGACCAATTTTGGTATATTTAGGTGCCCATTATAATTTTTTTTCTTTATTCACTAAAAAAAAAACCAATTTTTTTTACATTACATATATTAATTTTTTACTCATTATTATAACTTAAAAATTACGAAGTAAAATAAAAAAATAAAAAGTGATATTAAATATGTATTAATGGTGATAAAAAATTAAACATAAATATTAAATAATAAAACATTTTATATTATATGATTTAAATATATCAAAAAGTAGGAGAGAGAGAAGATGGGGAAAGTGGTGAGAGTGTCACCAATAAAGTGGAAAAAAAAAATATAGAGTGTCATGGCAAAAAAAGGGGTATGTAGCAACTAAAAGTATCATAAAAAATTGGTGACCCTCAACTTTGAGGGTCACCAATAAACTTAGTCTTATTTGTTGTTTAAGTTTTTATTATATTTTTTTTTTCCGAAGGTTTGGTCTTGGTTTGTTAAGTTTCTAAAAGTGACCGAATGGAGTTATGTCATTTTCAGTTTGAAACCTATTCTTAGTATTATTTCCTTTCTGATATACAATTATGTCATACACATTTAGTCATATAGAAGAAACATATAGTAAAGAAAATAAGAAAATTTACTCTATAAAATAAATATATAGTAAACAATGGAACCATGGTTAATGTTGTCGGGTTTGGAGAGGGGGTAAATGCAATCTGATAAACAAAATATATACTAAAGAAAATAAGTTCAGCTTTTCCTATAAAAAAGGTGAGCTATGCAACAATTAATAGTTCAATAAAAAAGGAATAAAAGAAAAGAACTATAATTTTGGCAACTTGTATGAGAAATAAATGAATCTGTTAAAATGTTGTTTTTTATATATCAATGTGTCACTGAAGATAGCTTTTATACCAATTTGTCAAAAGTTGTTATTTTTTTATACCAATCTGATAATTTGGCGTCAAATAATGTAAAGAAACCAAAAAAAACTTGCAAGAGTATAGTTCTACGGTATTATTCTCCGATCACAGCCAACCGATAAAGTAAAGAAAACAACCAAAAAAGCTCCCTCCATTTCTGCTCTATACTTCCCAACAAAACCACCCTCAAATTTCATGATCATTCATTTGGGTTGTACCAAAAAACACCATCTTACATCTACACACCAACAAATTCCACACATTATTATTCATAATCAGCTAAAAACCAAACATAAAAACAAAAAGTAGCAGTTCCAACTTCCAACTAACTGGGCCCCTCAAAATGGGAAAGTACGAGGTATCACCCAATCTAATCACCCAACTCCAGATCTTACTCCGCAAAGAAGCCGGCTATCCTTCCTTCAACCCATCATCCCATCCGTCCGTTCCCCACGACACCATCTCCGCCGTCGGATCAAAGTGTAAGGATTGCCACAGGGAGCTTCTCAGAGGGTCCGAGTCCGTCATTTGTGTTTATTGCGGGTTCACTTGCCAAGATGGGTCGCCGCGCAAGCCCGTTTCTTTTACATCTACGCTTGGGTACCACTGGCTTCTCCACTCGCTTTCGCTTGATGGATCGGTGAGTCTCGCCTTTTTTAATGTTCGGGTTAGTTAGGGGTAAGGTTGCGTACATTTAAATAGCACGTGTATGTGATAGTACTAAATAACACGTTTTTGTGTTGCTTAGATATATCTTTTGTTGATAGTCATTAGGGATAAGGTTGCGTACATTAAGAGAACCGACCGTGTTAAGTAGGAGTGTTCTAGCACTTTTATGTGAGGAGCGAGGTTGGCCCAATGGTTGGGAGTTCAACCTTCCCTTGCGCAACATTAGGTGCTCGAGTGTACCAAAAAAAATAAAAAATAACACTTTTATGTGTTTGGTAGGTGTACCCTTTTGCTCGTATAGATGATTACAAGTAAAAAACATATTTAGGTTGTCGGTAAGTATGCAATTCTGTTGTAAGTTCGGATAGTTAGTGATGAGGTTGCAGGCATTTGCAGTTCATGATTATGATGTTTCAGTGTTGATATCGACGAAAATTCGGAATGTGTGTGCTTGTTAGCTATTTGACTTTCTGTTAGTTTAATTAGAAAGCCATTATTATGAGTTATGACATCATTGTTGTTATTACTTCATAGTTCATACATTACGCAGTTCATGAAAATGAATATAGATTAAAAGGTGTAGAATACACTTATCCTGTCTGTGCGATCGGGCGAAGTTGTGAGTTATACTTCGGCAGTTGTTAGAGTTTCTCAAGATAAAGAATTAGATTTTAGAAAATAAAAAAGTGAGTTTGTATGTTATGTCGTGATATTCAGTGGTTGTTATATTTTGTTATATGACATACAAATCACATTGTGAAAATGAGTTGCAGGAAAGAGTAGAACGATTATTAGGAGAAGGTACTCAATCTGATAGGGCGCGGAGTTTGGTCAAGGATGAAATCCAGTTGTCTGAATATCTTGATCTGCAGCTGAAATGGCCTGATGAGTCAAGTGGATTTGGTGTGAAAGATGAAGGTGGAAAAAGATCCTCCAAGTTAGTTGGTGTGGATTTTGATGAGCTGTCGCCTCCTGAAGAAAGTAGAGAACATACTTCTAGTAGTTCCAGTGAACAGGTGGTAGCGAGCGATAAGATTGAGGCTAGAGGAACTGCAACAGTTCCAGGACAGAGTAGTCTTAGTTTGTTTCAAGACACTCAATTAGGTTCTGGTGAGGAGGAAAATGACGAGTCTTCTGATTGGGCGGCTGAATTTCAAACTGCTAATGCAGAAGCGAATTTTAATCATGCATCTCATATTAATTCAGTTCCTCATGCTTCTGTAACAAGTATTACTGATTCAAAGTCCGGATCACCTTTCAACTTTAAGCCATCAGAAGGGAATATAGTAGTGGAAGATATTAAGCAGGTCCTTGAGCCAGTCAGTGATGCTTCTTTAGAGTTGTTTCCGGCATCACATAAACGGCAAAAAAGTGGCGATGCAGATCGACAGCAGGATGAGAAGAGAGTTGGTGATGAGTCTTTGGATGAGTGGGATGAATTTAGCGTGTATAGGGGTGCAGAAAATAACCGAGGTGAACCCAGCAGTACAACTGTCCCCGGACCGTGCAGAAGTGATGCTCTTGATACATCTGATCCGTGGAATGATCTTCCTGGATCAATAGGGGCAGAACACGATCAACTTCATAACAAGTTGGATATAGGTGATACAACGCTTGATGGAGGGAATGATGTTGCTTTATGGAATGCTACTGGCTTGGAACAAGAACATATTGATGTCGAAAGAACACATAATGGGACATCTGATCAAGGTGAGTCACTTGGTTTATCACGTGGTGCTGTCAAGGAAGTTGATGATTCATTTGAATTCTGGGATGATTTTAAGAGCTCCGCTGCCAAACATGTCAATCAACAACAATCAACTAATACAGAAACGGTTGCCAACAAATTGTCTGCTGAAGTTGATAGCATATTCCATGTGCAGAATGATTTCGGAGGACTGGGTTTTGGTACTGAAGAACAAGTCACCAGCTCGGAAACAGTTGGTGTGAAGAGTAATGGTAGTCATGATGCCTCAGTTGCCTCATGGAATGATAACTCCCTTGATGCATGGAGTGATTTTGCAGGGTCGACTAGTGTGCCCGATAGTAAGTCAGTTAGTAATGAAACTTCTTCATCTGGGCCATGGATGGACTTGTCAAGCTTAATGGTTAATCATGCAAATCAGTCTCAAAGGAGTGACACAAAAGCCGAAGAAAATCGAACAATTCCTGGGGATGATAATGGTTTTGGTTCATGGAGTGATTTTAGTAGCTCAGTAGTGGCAGCGGAAAACAGTGTCCCAGGCCCAAGTATCACTAGGTCATTTTTAGATGAACCCCGTGCTGGAAAAGCTCCCCAGAACATAACAGTGGAAAAGGACAATAATCCACTCAATTCATGGGATGACTTTGAGTGGTCATCATCCAGTTTACAACAGCAGTCACATGCTGGTGGTGGGGAACCATCTGAAAATATTCTGACCAGTATAGACCATGATTTGTTTTCTGGACTGCATAATAGCGATAAAGCCACTGATCCACCTGACAATCAACTCAAGAGTGATGGAATTTTTGTACATGAAGGTGGGTCCACTATTGCAAATGATGATGTATGGAGTGATTTTACGAGCTCGAGTGATGTTCAAGCAAACAGTTGGCTCAGCAGCAGTGCAAATTCAGCTGCCAATAAGGAAGCTGTTAATGATGATCCATTTGATGGATGGAATCTGATTGTTAGCTCGTCTAATAACACATCTAGTAAGGGCACTTTGGAGGCAAAGGATGCTCTGCCAGACACGAATTTATTCAGCACCTATGCAAATTCACAAGGTGTTGGGTCTAACAGCTCATTGCACCCAGATCCCTTTTTGGGAATCTTCAGTGATCAAAATGGTTCGGCTCAAGTAGCACGATCACAAACAGTAGCGCCTGATTTTTCCAGGTAAGGTTATTGAGATTCATCTCTAATTTCTTTTTTGTTGACATGTGTGGTTAATATGTGTACATAGGTTATTTTAAAATGAATTGCTGGTGAAAGTGTGAAGTCTGCATAATGCTGAATTTTTCTGCTTCTTCTTTTTCTATGTGTTCATTTGTGTAAGTGTGAAGTCTCGTCCATGGATCCTCATGTGTAGTGGTGGAATGACAATGATGTTTTTTCGCTTCATGTTGATGCCTCCTCTATTGCGGATGCTTTTAATTATAGCCTGGTGTCAGGTTTACCAACCTTTTGAACGACGTCTCTGCCAGAGTTGTTCGGTTAACCATTTTATAATTGATATTGCACCTGTTTATGCTGTCGACCTCCCTTCACATAAAAAGCATAAGCAATGTCCCTAGAGATGTTCGTAGTCATTATAGAATGGCTATAGTGAAATGTGGGTCAGACTGGCAATTTCGTCTGAAGCTTAGAGAAATCAGGGTATCATCTGAAATTGAAATCATCTTAACATGTTTGGTTTTGAGCTTTAGAAGAGTGTGAGAGGAGATTTAGGTTCTGCAATCTTTTCTTACTATTATCTCATGGTGGATATGCAAGATCTACCCAGGGATACTTTTTTCTTACAGTACCCTGAAGTTAAGGATGTAGGGGTTTTCTATCATAGAGGGATATGAATTGTTTGATGCACATTTCTCACCTATCAAGAAATAAAAAGAAGGTTTGATGAGATTTATCTTAATATCCTATCAAGTTGAGGATCCTGCTGTTATTACTTTCATACTCTGCCAGCATACTCCCCATGGTGATTCTCCAGCAGGTTAAAAGATGATGAAGGGTTCTTTGCTCTAAAGAGGTCTCTAGTTTCTAAAAGAGTTTCTTGCCCCACTTTCTCACCCTGGTGGTCATTTTTCTATTATTGATGCAACTTAGGGAGGTTTCTCATATGAGGCTTTGGTTTTGGATGATTATGGTGAAATGGAGGATAATAGGGGTGGGCCTCCTAATATATCATGCATGCATCTAGCTTCTAGGAATGTTAGGGGAATGAATAATCCCTCTAAGCAGCACGAAGTTAGAAAATTTGTTGCTGATAATAAAAGCAGATTTACTTGGGAAAATTAGAAAAGAAATGTTTGGACATTGGAATATGGAATTAGGAAAATAGATATACTTGGTATTATAATGGTAGGATTTGGATAGTTTCGGAACCTTCTATCAAATTATTGCTCGTTCTAGTCATGCTATTTATTGTAAGGTGGAAGTTGATAATCTGATCTTTTTCTTAACCATTATTTATGGTGCTAATGGTGACATTAAGGGGTTCTTTGGAGAATTTGCAGGATTTAAGGCTGTTTTGTACAAGATGCCTTGGGTTCTTCTTGAGGATTTCAATGTTGTTATGAATGCTTAGGTAAAACTGAGCTTTTTTGGTATTAATGTTTCTGAAGTTCAGGATTTTGGTAGCTGCTGCTTGACCTCAGGATTGGCTTATCTTCACTATTCAGGATGTTTTTACACTTAGGCAATAAGCAGGATGATAACAGAACATGGTGTAAACCATATAGGTTTTGGGCAATAGCTCTTGGTTTCAGAACCTTAGTGCTGAAGTTACTTTCTTGGCCCTTGGAGTTTCTTATCATTCACCAAATCTGGTCACTGTGAATCACTCACATGTGTCTAGGCCTCATTCATTGGATTGAATATTTTGAGCTTTTTCCTATATCAGGATTTTTTTTTTTTTTTTTTTTTTGAAAATGTTCCTATATCAGGATTGGAACATGGAATTTCAGGGTTCAAAAATGTAAGTCTTAATGAGCAAGTTGAATTTTGGAATTTCTCAGAGGGTCACGGACTGTCAGCTTCCCTTATCGCAGCAGTATGTGAAGCTTCAGCATGCTGAGGCTTGGGGATGAAATATTGTACTTTTTTTTCATTCTAAAGTTATGGACAGGAAGGTTCACAATAAGATCAACACCATTGAGGACATGGATGGGGTGCTTTGTAGGGGTAATCAAAATATTAGTAATGCTTTTCTTGAGCATTACAAGAAGCTCGGAAAGGTTGATGATGAATTCGTTGGGGGTCAAATTCTGCCTGATTATATGCATACTCAATTGATCATGAACATTAGAGATGAAGAGAATAAGACTGCCCTTTATAGTATTCCTGATTGCAATGCTCCCGACATTGATAGATATTCCTCATCTTTGTTAAAGCTTCTTGGTCAATAATAGGTGTCAATTTCTGCTTAGTTGTCAAGGATTTCTTTCATTCTGGTAAACTTCTTACTTCGGTCAATTTCACTATTCTTACTATGATTCCTATAGGTGACAATCTTGTTAATCTGACTCACTAGTCACTATAGGCCTATTACATGTTGTTATGTGGTTTATAAAGTAATCACAAAAATCATAGCTAATAGACTACAGTCTGTCATGCATTTTGTTATTAATGAAGAGCAATTTGCTTTCATCAAAGGTAGGAATATTCAGGACAGTGGTATCCTACTTGCTCATGATCTGATGAAGCACTATAAGAAAGCTAGAGTTTCTCCGTGAGCTATGATAAAAGTGGATATCAAAAAGGCTTTTGATTCCTTGAGTTGGTCTTTTCTGAGAAGTGCTCTGTGTAAGCTTAACATGATTTATTGGATAATGTCCTGCATCACTACGACTAGTTTTTAGTAGCATTAATGGGGCTGTTCATGGTCATTTTAAAGGACAGAATGGGTTAGGCAGGGTGATCCACTATTCCCTTATGTTTTTGTTATTGCAATGGAGGGTCTTTTCAGGTTGCTTAGGCTTGCTTAAGCAAGAAGCTCTTAGGGCTTCAATTATCATCCAAAGTGTTCGAGAATCGATCTCAATCATCTTGCTTTTGCAGTTGATCTTTGCTCTTTGTAAGGGGTGAATTTCTCTCTATTACTTGTGTGGTGGATATTATTCATGAATTCTCTGCAAATTGTGGATTGCAACAAAAGAAGACCAGCATTGTCTTTAGTTGACTATCTACTGCTTGAGTTTCGTATTGTAGCTTTTCTTTAGCTATAGATAGACTTACTACTTATTGTTGACCCTTGCTCAGCTACTTTTGTCAGAATTTGTTGCATTAGTCAACTCAGTTTCTGTCTTATGCGGGTAAAACTCAGCTTTTGAACTCTGTTATCTTCATTGGGGCCCCTTATTCATTCTACCTCAAAGAATTTTTAAACAAGTAGAAAAGCTTAAGGATTTATACTGGGTCAAAATGAGGGGAAAACGAGAATGCACATGCTTAAGTGGAGTATATTCTACGATTCTTGGAGATATTTCATCTTGAATAAGTCTGCATGTATGAATTATCTTTGGAAGGTTCTCCATGGTAGCAGTTCCATTCGGAAAACTTGGATTTCCAAGTACCTTCATGGTGTGACAAATGTCATGATGTCTGCACTAAACTAATCCAACAAACCACCTAACTTAAGTTTTAGGGTAAGTCGGTTCGAACCCACAAGGAATGGTTGTCTACGCTATTCAAGTCACAACTGAAAGGGGGGTTTTAGAGTATATTGCAATTAAATTAATATCAAATACAGAGTAGTAATCAGGAACAAACAATCACTTAAAAAATAATCAGATAAAGGGAACACTTTGGTCAAAGATTATTGTATCTAACCATATAACATTAATCATTGATTCCAACCTTATATCTTAATTTGAGCACTGTATTGCAGAATTGCAAGCAATTCCTATTCATTATTAGATAGTAGCTATTATAACGTCCGTTCGTTGAAAGCCCTAACTTCTAACTAATCTAACCAATCGGTCTAGATTTAAGTTATTAGCAACTTTAATGAAACATAAGAATATCAATAAAGAGTTTTAATGTATATCGTGTGATCATACATTCAACAACTATTGTAAATCTCCCTATATAACTCATTTTTATAGTTTCCACTAGGAATTATAGGGTTAAACAGTTATTCTAGCAATAGATTAACAGCAAAACCACTAGGCGATCAATCTAGCATGTTATGAATATCAATCATCAAATAAAGCATAGGAGAAATATGAATACTCAAAGAAAAAACAATAGGAATTAGTTCCGCACGATTTTATATGGAAGAATTAATGTCTAAACCAAAGATTGGAGTTTAGTTCTCTATACAGTGATAATCTCCAAGCTCTAGTCTAAAGGAGGCTATCAGAGTGAAATATGATAATGAAAAGTGGGTAGTCTCTTCCAGGAAAAGCAAAGCTCCTCTTTCATGATTATGTAGAACAGCTTTTGTGGCTACAATATATGAAATCTGGAGTGGAACCGGCGTCTATTTACAGAAAAGAGATCAGATAGTGTCAGTATTGCTAGGACATTCCTTTTGTTTTGGCTTGTCTAATGTATAAATTGTATCCTACCTAGTATAGCTGATTCTGTCCTAGCAGGATTATAGGAGTTTTTGTTGTTAGTGGATCTTTTCTGTGGGTCTCTTTGTAACTTCAATCTTTATTGCCTCTTTTGAGGAAGAATAATATTGTCTCTTCTTCTTCATATAAAAAGGAAATATCTCGCTGAGAGGTGCCCATAAGATTGGATGATAGGACAATTTAAAACTTAAATACTCTAAATAATGTGCAAATTTAAGGCAGTAGTTGTCTCATATGCTTAAAATCACTCGCATTCTAAGTTTAAAACCCTTGAGTTCATATTTTTAGCTTTTTATATGCAATGCTTGCTTAACAGTTTTGCATAAGTTGCAGCCACTAGACAAAGGGGGGTGGGGGGGGGGGGGGGTGGGGGGGGGGGGGGGTGGGGTGGGGGTGGGTGGGGGGGGGGGGGTTGCGTGCAGTAGCTGCAGTAACACTTTGTTGAGTGTGAAATGAGGTGTGAGAGGCTTATGACATCAATGGTTTTGTGGTGAAGGAAATGGGCAGGGTACATTATGGAGGCCTTTCAAGAGATATTGATTCCCATGAATCAGTCTCTATTATCTATTATGACTACTTTGATATGAGAGTGAGCTATGCCAACCATAATTTGCAATTAGTGTCTAACCAGGGAATCTTAAGCTAAGTATTGGTACCTTGTTTTTTTATTTGGTAGGTGGGGGAGGGGTAGAAAATTAAAGAACGAGGAGAAATAAGAAAAGGAGAGAGAAAATGTTGAATCTGGTAGAAGGTACTACCGGGTTGGGAGTACGTTGTGAAAGGTGTGGGTAGGGTGGTCTTTGAGTAAACTTAGTGGGAAGTGGTTGAAGGACAAATCATACTTTTTCTGTTCGAAATTAATAGTCCTCATTGTCTTTGATCTTACTATTAGGTTACTTTGATTTCTATGAATATGTTTGTTTGGCAACGTTTATTATAGTCATGTGTCATGTTAAAGTTTTATTATTTAAAACTAAAAACTAAATGTTAAATTTGTGTTTTACATGTATTTTGACATCTTGAAACATAAAACCAGTATGTTGTATTCTCGCATTAATATAGCACGAGAAGACCCAAAATTTTGAGGGATAAGCTAAAAGTGATGATATTATAATGTTGACCAAAAAGATCCAATAATTACTGAGTAGTAATAAGCTAATGTGACTACTTTCAGGGTAGTTAGTTAGAGGAAATGGGGACCAACTTGTAACTAGGTAAGCTATTGGGAAAAAGAAAAAAAAATCATGAGAGAGTCAGCTATGCCAACAATAAAATTTAAGTAGCTGTGTGGTGATTTATTGTTGCAGATGAGGTGTTGGAGGCTTGTGCCCTTTTTTCGGAAGACTGTTCTCATTGCACTTCATCATCTAAACTTGGTGCTACAATAAATCATTGCACGCTTTTATAGCTTTTGTAAGAATGAAATATAAACAGAATGTGAATTCCTCAATAGACAGAAAGACCCTCGCATATGATGCTCTGGGCTTGACAAAGCTTTATAGAAGGTTGGTCTTGGGAGTAGTACTGATGTTTTATAGGTTTGGAGTTTGTTTTGTGTATTCTTTCTTTTTCTGTTCGTTGGTAATCATAAAATTACTTAGTATTAACTATGGGAGCAAAAGATTGATCGAGTAAATAAAGGTGTTTGCCTTCAAGGGACTGAACTGATTTAACCAAACCAATACAACTCGAGTCTTGAGGGACGAAGTAGTAGGGAAGTAGAATCTTTAAAGTTGCGGAAGAGATGTTAAAGGGCTAAGTAGTATGGGCCAATCTTAATGAGAATGCTGAACTTAAAATCTATGAAGTGTGTAACATATGCAAGACTCTAGTTTCTCGTAAAGGGCCGGGTCTTGACTTGTGAAGTGAACCTGGAGTAAGGCTGAGTACATTTATTTAGAAGAGCTTCTCTATAGAAAATGAACAAGGTTACTGGATATAGGTTTTTTTTGTTTTTTTTTTAATCAGAGGGATGATATACATATGCCTTCTTTTTTTAGTGATGAGTGACTTTGAGTCAGTGTAAATGATATAGCAGTCAGGTTTAGCCTTAGAAAGAGTAAGCTAATCTCAGCTTCGCAGGACAACTAATCAAATTCTTGAAGAGAATGTGATGGGGGAAAGAAGAGAAATTTTATTGATTTTTCTGAATCCCAAAGAATTTCCTAACTGACAAGAAAAACAGAAGAAGCAAGTAACCAACTGACAGAGTGACTGCTCAACAGAATAACTGATTTTGTTACTCCTAACTGACTGTCAGCTAAACTGTTGCATTTTGGCGCCAACTTCTGTATACCATATCATACCATCCTCCTTCAACAATTGACTTGTCCTCAAGTCGGTTAATCAATCCTGAATTCGGATCGAAAGCCTTTCCAACCCTACCGCTCCCTTCCTCGGCCCATCACCCGCACTCGGAGGAAGTGAAAACTTTTGGTCGAATAATCGAAAACAAGAAAATATCCCGGGGGCAAACCCAGCTGAAGCACTGGAAAAATGTTGACCACGATTTCGAGCGC
>CAAKMY010034408.1:0-12631 GCA_901111285.1 Corrigiola litoralis | reverse complement strand
AGTTCCTGCAATCCACATATAGATTCCTGAGTTTGTCCATGGGAAAAGTATCATCATTAATTGTTGTTACTGCAGTTTTATTGTCCGAGAGAATGGTGGCCTGCACTTCATTTGTTAGACACCATTTTAGTGCTTCTTTGATGGCTATAGTTTCCGCAGTTAGTGCATCTGGTGTAAGACAACAATGCCCTTTTCCTTCATACCATTTGCCATTGGCGTCCATGCACCAAAAAGCCAGACCTGCAGTGTGAGTTGTAACAGCAAACGAAGCATCTACAAAGATGTAAAAATGATCTGGAGGTGGGGTGGTGATCCGGCCAGAACAACTGGTGTTTTTGTGAAGGGTATGGGTAGGGGCTTTGTTGTTGGAGTAATTGTTTGCGAGCCAGGTAACACTTTGAAAAAAGTGTGAGGGTGGGGTTGAGGTTTTGTTGAAAATCCAGGAGTTTCTTCTAAGCCAAAGGTTCCAGCAAGTGAAGGCAAATAGTGTCGGAGAAATGGAGGTAAAGTTGTCCAGATTGAGGTACTTATTGAGCCAAGGATTCAAGTCTAAGCTGTAAAAGTCAGTTGGGCGAGTGAAAAAATTCCAGATTTCCCTAGCTCTTGAACAGTCTCTAAGAATGTGCAAGGAAGTTTCAGAGAGGTGAGGGCAAAAGGGACAAGTGTTGCTTGGGCAACAACCCCTCTTATTAAGATTATCTCTGCTAGGAATCCTATCCCAATTCACTAGCCACAAAAAGGTTCTTATCTTAGGGGGGCAAGGGGCATTCCAAATGTCCTTCCAAGAGGTAGAAACAATAGCACCAGAGTTGGAATCACACCAAAGATCCTCATAAACCACCTTAGAGTTGAAAATCCTACCATTAACATTAGAGCAAAAAACAAAGTCAGAGGAGGAGTCCGGGATATGGGTAGCGTTAATGATTTCAGCAATGTCGCTAGGTAAGTTCAAGTCAGCTATATTCCAATTTCCTTGGTCAATGCAGTCATGTAGAGTTAAGTTATGGTCTGTCTCCTGCCAAGGGCCATGAATTAAGGAGGACAAGGTGCCTGCTTCAGTCCAGTTATCATTCCAGAAGGAAATATTGATGCCATTGCCTAGACCTTTCTTAGCAAATTTCAGGTAAGTTGTCCATCCCTTGCCCATATTCTGCCAAATATGAGAGCCCTTGTGAAATGGCAAAGCCTCCTCTCTGTTGTGGCTGTACTTATGATAAATAACTCTAGAGGACAAGTTGTCAAAGGTATTGAGTTGCCAGCAAAGTTTGAACATTTGAATTTTATTAACCAAAGGAGCTGATCTGATATCCAATCCCCCAAAAGCTTGTGGTCCGGTCAGCTTAGTCCAAGAGATGAGGTGAAGTTTCTTATCCCCAATGCTGTGCCCCCAAAAGAAGTTATTGCAAATTTGGTCCAAAGTGGTCAGGATCTTTTTTGGAAAGTGAATGCATTGCATGTAGTACCATGGGATGGTACTAAGGGTGGCTTTGATGAGAATGGTTCTACCAGCTTTTGTGAGGTGTGATACCTTCCAAGAACTAAGTTTAGCTCTGACCTTGTTAATCACAAAAGACAACTGATTAAAGGTGGGCCTTTTATCAGTTAAAGGAAAACCTAAATAGGTTCCTAGGTCTACACAAGGGCTAGTTCCTAAGTTTTGGTGGAATATGTCCATGTCCTGTTGGTTTGTGTTTCTAGAAAATACCAACTTGCTCTTTGAAGAGTTCATCTTCTGACCAGATAGGTAGAAGAATTCCTCCAAGCAGGTGTTAAGGGAAAGCAATGTTTGATTGTTAGCCGCTCCGAAGATAAGAAGATCATCCGCAAACATTAAGTGAGACACCTCAAATTTCTCTCTTCCTATGGCAAAAGGGGTCCAATTCCCTAAGGTGGTTTCTTGATTAATTCTTTTAGAAAGCCATTCCATGCAAATTATGAAAATGAAAGGCGATAAAGGATCACCTTGTCTAATACCTCTAGAAGGGGAGAATTCCTCAGTTGGTTTCCCATTAACAAGTATACTAATGGAAGAAGAAGTGATGCAATGCATGATTAGCTTAATAGAAGGGGGATCAAGGTTAAAATCCTGAAGACAAAGGTGAATAAAATCCCATTCTAGCCTATCAAAAGCCTTCTCTAAGTCGATTTTCAAGGCAAACCACCCCCTTTTTCCTTTCTTTTTCCTCATAGAATGTAGAATCTCAGAAGCTACAATATAGTTCAGACTCGTACCTCGACCAGGGATGAAACTATTTTGGTTAGGAGATATGTAGTCTGGGAGTAAGGGTCTGATTCTGTCTATGATAATCTTAGTAACAATTTTATAGGAAGTGTTGCAAAGTCCCAAAGGCCTGAATTGTCTAATGTTGTTAGGCGAGACAGTCTTGGGGATAAGACAAAGAAAGGTTTTATTAGTGTTACTACTGATTGCACCATCTATAAACCAGGACTGAATGCTAAGAAGGAGGTCTTCCTTAATGGTATCCCAATGATTCTGGTAGAAGAAGGCATGAAAGCCATCTGGCCCTGGGGCTTTGAGAGCACCCAGGTTAAAAACAGCTTTCTTGACTTCTTCCATCAGGGGGGTATGAACTATATGGTAAGTGCCCTCCGCCAATTGAGATTTTATACAGTCTAACTTGCCTGAAGTGAAGAGTGATTTGTAGAACTGCAGAATGTGATCTTTAATGTTCTCTTCACCTGTTATGGTGTCACCCACATCATTATTCAAAGCACAAATTTTATTTCTATTCCGTCTGATCATAACAGATTTGTGGTAGAAACCAGTGTTTCTATCACCCTTGTCAAGCCATTCTTTTTTAGCTCTTAGTTTCCAATGCTCTTCTTCTTTTTCTAGATTCCTAGACAATTCCTCTAAGAGGGAGTCCTCCAAAGAATATAGAAATTCAGAGTGAGGATTGGAGCTAAGCGCTACTTCAATGCCATTTAACCTGCTAAGAATTTTATTAGTGAGGTGAAAAATGTTAGTGCAATGATCTTTAGCCCACACATTAATAGAGTTACTCAAAAGTTTCAATTTGCCAGAGAAGTCTAGGTGATTCCTATCCCAACAGTCAGAAACAAGCTTGTCAAAGCCTGGCTCTAAGTACCATCTGGACTCCAATCGAAAGGGTTTGCGAGTGGGGTTATCATTTCTAGTGGTGGTAGAGGTGATGAGTTTAATAGGGTTATGATCTGAGTGAGAACGGGGGAGATTAATGAGATGTGTGTCCGGAAAAGTTTTAATCCATTCTGAGTTCACCCACGCCCTATCCAGTCTGCACAAAATAGGCTTTTTCTTTCTTTTGTTTGTCCAAGTGTAACGTTGTCCAGAGAAACCCACATCCAAAAGTCCGCAAGAGTGTAAACATTCCATCATTCTGTTGGCCCTATACTGTTTAATGGGATTGCCTCCTAATTTCTCAGATTGAGACATAACATCATTGAAGTCACCTATAACTAACCAAGGAATAGTGATATTCATGGCCAATTTTTCCAACTCATT
Source organism: Corrigiola litoralis (assembly GCA_901111285.1). Taxonomy (NCBI): domain Eukaryota; kingdom Viridiplantae; phylum Streptophyta; class Magnoliopsida; order Caryophyllales; family Caryophyllaceae; genus Corrigiola; species Corrigiola litoralis. The sequence goes on along the minus strand of CAAKMY010034408.1, from coordinate 9,126 downwards.
CCAAAGTTCAAGTCTACCTTTATACTTAGTACTAGCGTAGATAGCAGACAAAAAACAAGTAATGGGTTTGTGTCTTACCTCTAAGAATCCATGTATTGCATGTAGGTCTTTGCTTATGGATCGAAAGTCGATCCTAGCAGTTTGCCACAGCAACAAAACACCTCCAGTGAATCCATAAGGCTCTGCCACTTCATAGCCATCAAAAGGGAGATCCTTGATTATTTGTTTGGTTTTTAGTAGACCGGTTCTCGTCTCGGTTATTATGAGGAGGTCAGGGAAATGCTTCTGATTAAGGTGGATAATATTCTCCTTAAAGCCTGGCCTACTGATGCCTCTGGCATTCCAAGCAATGACCAACATAAAATTTCTGATTATGGCACGACCTCTATCTTTCCTCTGGCTTGCTCGTTCAGAGCGCCGTAGAGGTAGATCGTTTTGTTGGTCCTGTGACAATACCCCTCGCCTTCGAGTGGTTTCAACAATATTGTTGACCCCTCGCCTCCGTCCTCCAGATAGCTCCACGTTACTTATACTCGGCCTTGCTTGAAGCTTTTCTGCATCCGGGTTAGGACAAGACTGTTTGTGAAAATCTTCAAAATCAGACTTAGAGATGTTGATTTCAACACAGAGGTTCCCCTCAATTGAGGAAGAACTGGTGCACAGTCGCTGAGAAACATTAATTTCTGTAGGAGGAAGGCAGTGCAATTGAGCCCCCGGCGATGTAGCCACCAATTGACAAAGAGAGCCCGTGCTTTGCGTAGAAACCTGAAGTCCGGGATCATGGCGGGGAGGGGCATTTTGTGTAGATTTGGCAATGGAATTTGGGTAGGTGGGGCTTGAAGAAGCAGAGTGTATGGAGGGGTTGGAATGGAGTGTTTTAGCATGTGTTGGAGACAAGTGATGTCTGCTCCTTCCGGGAAAGAGACGCCATGTTTCAAATAGGAAGCTTTCAATCGGGTGTGTTGCAAAAGGTTTCGGTATCAAAACTGAAAGGGTGTCATGGATGCTCTGTGTGAGTTTTGAGAGGATGAGTTTGGTAGTAGCTGATGAAGTTGCGTTTGTGGGTCGGTGGGATTTTTGGTGAGTCAAGGCAGAAGAGTTGTGGATAGTAATTTCGTTTGGGCTAGTTTGTGTGTGGTTTGTAACTTGGACTGGGTTTTGGACTTGGGCTAGAGGGGGGTCCTTACTTAGTACTTCAAAGCTGAAAAGAGAGGGTGAGGAGATGTCCTCTACAATGGGCCTTTTTTTGTGATGCTGAATAGTTGTCTGAGGTTGGATTGTTTGAGTTGTGGTAGGCCCAAAATTGCTAGTTCTTCTGCCTTTCTTGTTTTTTGGCTGTTGCCAATCAACTGTCTTTTTCTGTGGCAGGCTTGTAAAGTTGTTTGGCTGACCCTCAATGTTGACACTACTTTGCTGTACGTTGTTTTCTCTTGGACAATATTTCGATGCATGCCCCATTCTATTACATTGGGTACAGTAGCTTGTCTCGTCCAAGTACACAATCTTCTGTCTAATGCCACCTAGCCAGATTATTTGCTTCCTCTGTGTAGACAAGTCAACTTCAACCAAGATTTTGGCATATCTCATCTTGTTCCGATCAATGGACCCCATGTCTGCCTTGATGAATTTACCAATGGCGTTTCCTATTTTCTGCAGATAATCAATCCTATGAAATTCGACTGGTAACTCTGGTAGAGATACCCATATTGGACGTTCAGAGCATGTTGCCTCTGAAGCTTTGAAACCCAAAGACCATTCTTTTAGGGAGATGAAATATTGCCCTAAAAACCATGGTCCTTGGTGTAAGATTTTCTGTTTGTCTTCCAGAGCATGACAACGAACTGCATAAAAACCTTTTCCCAGAGAGAAGAACTCCCATTTGTTTGACGGCTTCCATAAGTTGCGAAGTTTGGGGATGAGGTAGTCTATGGAAAAAGATTTGCCCACTATTTTGAAAATAAAAGCGTTAGACCAAGGAGCTACTAACGTAAACATTTCCTCTGGAAGGAGAGGGATGAAACATTCTGTTTCCTTGAGAAATTGCTCCGGTGGGGTTGACCTGCAAAGGCAAGAGGTATCAAGGAGAGCGGGTGAGGTGGGGGTGGGGTTCAAATGTGAGAGGAGGGGAGGGGGAAGCAGGGTGGACGGGTTTTTTGCAGAGGGGGCATTGCTGACCACCTCACTGTAGGAGAGGGTAAGAGGTAAGAGTGGGGAAGAGCCTGGGTTGGGAAGAGGGTTGGCTGGTGGCTGGAGTGGCAGAGCCTTTGCGGATTCACTGAAGAGGTGAGGATTCTGAGGTGGGGGTTGGGGTGAGGGAATGGGGGAAGAAACAGGGAGAGAGCTTGAGGCTCTCTCACCTTCTCTCACTAACATCTCTCCTTTGTTGTTGATAACCAATAATAACACGATTTAGAAAACAAATTTTACGCAAAAAGAAATGGCTAAACCAAACAAATCCGACGTTTCCTGTTTTCGCTTACTTATAATATCTACTCGATTTACACCCCTCTATTGTTCTTTTGTTGACAGTCAGCAAAGGCAAGGCTTATTTCTATGAGCTACTACAATTATGCGTCGGGAACCATTGTTTGATGTATGAGATTCATTCACGTCCCTACTGGCGTAACGACGGTATGAAGACTACCCAAAGCCGTCAAGGACTTCCTATATGATCGCAAAACCATTGTGGTAGGCGTAGATATAGAGAAAATAGTGACCAAGCTCGAGAGCAAAACTGATTTGATGATACCTAAATGGGTGGAGCTCAGAGATTTGGCTGAGGAAAAACTCGGGAAGAAGGGTAAGTTGTCGAAGCTCAACGTCGGGACCTTGGCTAATGTAGTACTAGGAGATCAAATGGAGGTGGTGAGGCCTAATCGAACTCTTGAATGGGGTTACCGTTATGCTCTTTCCAATGATTTGATCAAGTATGCTAGTGCTGAGGTGTACGTTGCTGCTGAGATGGGTTCCAAGTTATTGAAAGACGAACACTAAGGCATGGTGATGAGTTACCGATTGTGGTAATTAATTGAAACAAAATGAGGAGTTGTTGCACCACTTTGATCAATATCTTGACAACATTTCTTTAAGGGGGAAAAAATTCGGCGTATGATTTATTGAAGGCTTAATTGTTGTGCTAGGTGATGTTTTAATCTTTAGGTTGTGTGTGAATTGGAAACAAAACATATACTTTTAAGTCGTAAGAGCCTTTTATTTATTGTTTATTTATAATGAATATCTTTTATTAACACTTCACAAAAGTGATCAATTTGAGGCAAAAAGTGGTATCAACTTAACATAAACATAGAAGATTTCATACAAGACTTTTTGCATTGTTATAAGGTACTTGTACAAGAACAATGGTTCTTTAATTCTATAGCTTCAAAGTAGTATAAACGCATAAAAACATAGTAGGCTATCGTCAATAATCCACATTAACATAGGAGTGATGTCATATCCTGGGCGCGCAGTAGGCAAGCTATCAGTTCACACCAAACTGAACTCCAAACCAACGTACCTTGGCTTCTTAAAATATGTAGGAAATATGTTATCCTAAACGGAGTATGTCCTTTTTAAAGTGTCACATTGCCTAACCAATCAACCATAAAGTCCACATCACACCGCCTAACCAATCAACCAAAGTCCACATATTTCATAGAAATACTTCATGGAACACACAATGCCCTCGGAAATTTTTAGGCATAATGGTTGATAACCACTTAAGTAAAATTCATTATAACAACAGAAAGCTAACTAGAAACGTTTCTCCCTATGAAGGCTTAGGATGACTACTTTCCACTCTTTGTTTTTATAATTAGTGAATCGTTTAATCAAAATGTATAATAGCTATGAAAGCCATAGCCCATTAGCCAATCAGAAGTGCATCCAAAAGCTGAAAAATGGAGTGACAGTATTGAACATATAAGGGACACATTAATTTTCAGTTGTCATTTTTGCTGTTTCTAAGCGGAAGAACAATCCACTTTTTCTAGAAGTCCCCTGTTTTTGGTTAGTAGTTCCGCCGAGGAAGCCAATACATTCTCTTACTGCCTATTAGTCGAGACTCATATGAGACACCTAAACATCACAGAAGACAACCAAAAGACAATCCAAAAACCATTCAATAAACCAATGGCCAAAACTTAAAAGAAACAACACTAACAATTTAGAAGACTGTTTCAAAAAAAAACAATTTAGAAGACCATACACCCAATAATCTAAATTTCCACCGAATAAAAACATAGTAACTAACAGTGACTTATAACTCATGAAATTGTATTAATGGCGAATGAAAAGATAACTTGTAGCTGTCTTCGATGCACATCTTATTTTCAGAAATGCAAAGACAGAGACTTCCATCACATAAAAGAAAAATATAATACAAAAAAACCTATGGAGACGTCTGCTGCTGATGTTTATCAAATTAGAGCCAACTGGTGGAAATTGATAGGGTAACAATCAGAAGGAGGGCCACCATAAGCACGTTCAGCAAGTATGGAATTGGTAGCTTCAGTACAGTGATAAGCATCCCAAAACACATACTGATTCCTGTTTGGACATGGCATTGCTGCTGGCAAGCACGTCACTTGTCCTAGTCCGCAACATGCTCTATCTAGCACGGTAAATCCTGCATAAACACATTTACCAAGCCACTGGTGTGATAATGGTGCTATTTCACTACTATATGTTTATCATAACTAATGTCGTGTTACCCAACAATTATTTGAATCCTTAAATTAAGCAGAACATTTTAGACTACTATACTATATAAACAGAGATGCTACTGATTGATACATAACACAACATTGGTATGTAGGGGGTGAATTATAGAAGTCCATGACATAATCAATGAATTAAGATTACCATAAGCTGCTGGGTTGTTAAGAATGTCACCAAGAGCACCATATGTATTGAAATAAACAAAGATGCCGGATGGATGATTGGTGTTTAGCTGTGCAACTAGTGATCGAAGGCCTTCATTGAACGGGCCCAATATCTGATTAACAGAATCTAAGCATCTTCCTGGTGGTGCCTGACCTCCTCCTCTTTGATTCGGAATGCAACCAATGGGTGCCACTCCCACCAGGAAAAACTTTCGCAATCCGAGGTTGTACAATGCCTTAGGAGGGTCGGATTTTCAGTTAGTATAGACATCTACACAGTGGCTGATAAGAAGACTCCAGGCAAATTATCAAAATAGACTGTATTAAGAAGTTATAATGGTATAAATGTTTAATACCAAAATCTGGCGCGTATAATGATCGAGGAGAAGATTGGCGAACTCTGCAGGTTTGTAGTTGATGCTAGAATCGTAGATAGTAGGCAGGAGATAATTGTTGATGTAGTCATTGCTTCCAAATGACATAAAGACCACGGATCTTCCTAGATATCGAGTCATGTTCCTTCCGCTGATCACGTTCCTCAACTGATCCAAAGTCCTCTCGAAGTTCACTACCTGCTGGCTCAAGCTAAAACGATCTCCCTGCATCGTTAATAACGCACGCAACAAACAACTATGAGCCGCGACTTCCCATTGCTACTAAGTTCAAACATGATAGTCTACTTTATAGTTTATATATATGTCACTCAAATTTAGTCAATAAGTCACCATGATGTGGTAGAATAACGAGACTTAAGACGCGATATGAGAATTGAAAGGAACTGATATATGTCGACATGGTGCTTTTGCACTCTTTTAATTTCCACTGTCTAATCATGCATTGTGTTGATATGGTGTTTGGGCATGAAAGTTTTTTCTCATCTTTTTGAAAATCAAAAGTTCATCAACTCAAATGATCTTGCAGGTTAAGTCTTGCACTATGGACATTTTGACTTATTGAGCTAAACCGATTGAGCAAATCAAAGAAGTTTATTAGATTAATCAAACTTTACCAATAGGAGTACAAACGTTTTACTGTTCAATGAAGCACAAAGGGATTAATTCAATAAAAATAAATATGATTCTTAAGTTTTCTCAGTGACACCTTACTAGCTTAGTTACTCCGTACTACCTTAGCATCAAAATAAGGTAACTAATACCTTGGCTCACCATGGATTATCAAGGTTAATGATAAGAACTAAGAAGTACTGATCAAAATAAGAAATGAAAGTACCCAGTGTCGACCGGTGTCGTCGAGAATTCCAGCAGCCGCTGAAGCATAGTTAACGCCTCCCAAAATTCTTGATCCAGTAGCAGTCGGATCAGCATATGCTGGAAGATAAGGCGCACCCGACTTCTCCCCTGAAATATGGACAGATAAGCAGTACTATATTTGGAGACGCTTAAAGTTCATGTTAGGGAATTTAACAATCAAAATGAAATGTCCCTGCAACCAATTGATTAATACTCACAAATTATATGTTAAAAGAGACGGTTAAATTTTAATTTTAAATTAGACATGGTCACAAATTGAGTTAAAGTGATCACTTTTCATTAATAACTTATATAAAAATGACCATTTTAATCCGAAAATTGACTATTTTAAACGGTTAAATTTTAACTTCTTGTCTTATACAAGAGTTTCTGATAAATACATATTCAACAATTGGTAAATTTTTCATTTTGACATATTTGCTAGAGGCGGTGCATACTTTCTTGTCCTTCTGTGTTACTTCTATTACAGCTTGAATATCATCATTCTTTTATGCAATTGTATTGTATACTTGCAATAGTAATTTAATCAAAATTTCAAATGGAAAAGGACGAGTGGGAAGCATTTATTTGGAAGTTGGGCTCGACAAATGTAGTTTTTGCAAGTAGCTTACCTAGAAAGTCAATAACGGTCTTGCCATTGCAAAACCTTCCAGTTGGACCTTGATTAAAGTCACAACCATAAGGCCAGTAATTAGATTTTGCAATGGAATTAAGGAAGTTGTTGTTTCCTGCATCAATAGTAGAATCTCCGAATGCAAAGATGGTGGGAACTTGCGGTGCACCTTGACCATCTTGCAGAGGAGCTAACTGAGCATTTGACGACACGATATGTAGCAGTAAGAGCAAAGACGATGCTACGTAGGAATGCACCATCAATGCTCTAACAGAACAAAAATTCATCATTAGAAATGTACTTACAATTAGGAAGAGCTTTGTTTATTTTATAGAGTGGAGAAGATACTTGATAAGGAGCAAAGGTTGGCGATGCTTATATAGGTGGTAGCTAAGATAGAGGGCCGAGAAGAGATAAGGTTAATTAGTTGAGCACGAAGATACACAAGCTTTATCATATGGAAATCATTTCACAAACTGAAGCTATCATTTATTAGTACGTTTATTACTACTGAAGCTACTTACCGTTAAGGTTTTATGAGTTGATCATTGATTAGTTTGAAACTGGAAAAAACAGACACAAAAGACATACAGTTGATTGGAGACTTAAAGTAAGTTCATAACAACCATAAGCTGATTAATGATTTCCCACATTGGCTCTTCAGAAATGGTAACAGTTAAGCCTTCGTCAGCGTGAAAAGAAGGGTGCGGAGCCAACATTTTTCTTGCATTTCTTCCCACTGCTTTTCCTTGATTTGGGGGAGTTTTTTCTAGGATAAGCATTAGTAACGTCTATTGGCCTCGTTTTTCTTGGTTTTCTATTTGTCCATTTCTTACTTTCTTCCACCAAGGCTCTATCCGTACACGCCATAAAAGCAGTTCATATCCGTCATCGTTACTACCTGATCCTGATCCTAGTTTTCCTGCATACGTGATAGCCTGCGAATCAAACCACACAACAAGATAAATAATACATGATTCTAGTGCGACAAGCTCTTTCTCAAGATGGCATAGTTATAAGTGATTTCTTTCACTAGAGATTACACTTGAGACTCAAACAAATCACATACCTCTTTAACTAACACAACCCTTATGTGCAAGTATATGAAATATTGAGGTGGGTGACAGAAAGGTTATAGTTTAAAGGAAAATAAGATGGCGCCACCGCCGACACCGGGGTGGTACCGATTTCGGGCGCCATCCCTCTCAAATGTATTATTATGACACAAATTATTAGAAAAGATCGTCTACTTTAGTCTAATCCGTAGAAAAATAGGAAAACTTTCCTAAAACCCCAACGCGAGCCCACAATAAACTGTCCAACAAGGACTGAAACTGGGTCGCTCGAGTCGAATGACATCTGCTCAACTCGAGGGAGATAACCAAACAGTTGCACGAGTTTCCCTCGCTCGACTCGAATGAAACCTGATCGAGCTGAGAGAGACTCTGTCTTCGAGTCCTCCTCCTCCTCCTGCCTTGTTCAGCTCGAGGCCTTGATCGAATAACAATGGAATCGACTCGAATGAGTCTTAACAACCCAACCTCGACTTGTCCTTGATCCTTGACTTGAATTCTCAAATACAAAACCATTTTTCCGCAACTTCGGCCAAGCAAATATCGCAAATAGCATTTTAAACCTCATCATCGTCGAATTATATGTATATAGACTATGATAATCGAATAAATATGAATTACAACTGAAACCATGCTATTTTACTATACAAATACGATATAAACCACTACTTAGGCCTACTGATATAGCACATATCACAGCGTATCCAAATTTTTTACAAGATTATACTAGCAAGACCTTCTCAATCCACTCAAGAAGGCAGAAGCAACAATCCCATATTTTGAGTCTAATATAGTGAGTATTACACATGTTCTCAAACAAGATCCAAAAACTGACAAAAATTCCTGCTCCCTTATAACATGGGTAATTATCCAAATGGTGAAATTTTCAGTTCAAGATCGATTTACTAGAAGTAACTCATGTTCGCGGTTTTGATCACAATTTATTCACTAGTGAAGCCGAATTTTCCAAACTTGACGATTGACACCCCTTTTTCTATGTTACATGGCCAGATTATTAGTGAATCCAGCTTATGTACTACAGTAAAACATTATGTGACAGACTATATACAGCTGTACTTATTTTCCTACTTATTAAGCGAACAGAAATGAAACTCGCTATTAATATATCTATTCTATTTCTAACAAAAAAAAAGAAATGAAACTCGCTAACAGCTTAGACAACTGTTGATCATACAACAAAGCCAGACAGTTGAAGTTTTAGTCATAGGAATCCAATCTTATATCTATATATATTAGTGAGTAGGAAAGCTATAGGTGGACACGTG
>CAAKMY010034407.1:0-25911 GCA_901111285.1 Corrigiola litoralis | reverse complement strand
AATACTAATAATAATAATAATAATAATAATAATAACAAATAATAATAATAATAATAATAATAGCAACGTAATGACAACACCCACCTAAGAAATTGCCCCGAGAGAAACAAACATACAGATGCTTTACACCATTGAAAAAATAGTGACAACACATAGACACAGAATTCAGAGACTGTAAACTATACTGATGAGGAAAAGCCATGAATAAAACTTTTTTATTCTAACATCCACTAGAATCAAATGCAATCACCCAAACTCTACTTAAATTCACCATCTGTGAAAATTAATTAGAATGAAAGCCCCCTTGTTCATCTACCTATAAATTTCATAACCCTCATAGTTCAAATGTTTTCCTGGAGCTACGTTTTACTAGACAGGTTGATAAAGAAAAACTTCATGAGTTACTTTTTCCGACCACATCTACTTAGCCTCATTTTTATTCTCCGCTGTATAAGACAAGAGTACAAGAGGATGTAGAGGATTGACAGTTCGCAAGCTTTGCAAGTAATCCCGTTTTCCAACATCTTATGAAATCAGGCCGTGCTGTACTCGCTTTTTACTGTGACGTGGAAGAAAAGTGCTAAGCAAAGTTAAGGCCTTTGTTTGTACTGCTGCTCTAAACCTGATTATACAAACAACCTGCTTCATAAAGGAGGCCCCTAATGCTGTTTCCCCAGAGTATGTGTGCAATGTTTAGATACAGGGGAAACAAATCCACATCTGATTGTCGATGCCATGCCCAAATTGTTGCTGACAATGTCGCAAATCTTTTCTTTTGTTTTTGTTTTAAATGGTAGGTAATGGACAAGTATGTGTACATTTATATACACACAAGAGACACTCATTTAGAAAAGAAAGTTGAGCACAAGATCAACCTCAAGCCCGTAAGGTATGGAACATAATTTTACAAACAAAGAGAAAAAAGACAAACGCTGCTTTGGAAGTAACACCAAGCTCTAACTGTACAGCAGCCTCAAAAAAAGAGGCTCACTTTCTTAAACAGGGTCTTGAGGAATTTTTGGCCAATGATGCTTGCAGTTGCAGCCAACTCAACCCAAACAAAGACCAAAAGGATGCCACAAAGAAAGAACCCAGAGATAAAAGAGAAGGTGATGAATAGACTCTTCAACATTACATAAGGAGAAACAACTAGCCAAACTAAAATGGCGTCTCTTAAGCATATCTTTAGTGGAAAATTTACCTACGACAGCCGGCCATGCGAAAAAACAAGCTTTAGGAGGAGCTTTAGAAGACCGAATGGCCTCAAAGGCAAACCCAAGCTGATGAATAACTTCCATAAACTCACAACACCTCTTACACGAGGAAGTATCTTTTGACCCACTAAGACTTAAGAGAAAGAGATCACCATCCAGCTTGGTCTCCATCTTTTATAAAAACTCCAATAATCTGAGAATGGAATCTTCTTCCCAATCATTAGCGAAGATGCTCTAGAAAAGTACTGTTCTTGCTATCATTCGCAGTATTTTGATGGAATTAATTAACAGAATGTTCTGCAACTAGTGTCTCTAACAATTCTGCCAAAATGTTGCCAGGTTTTCCTGGGGTGCCACCCACAAATCTTCGCCTCTCATGCTATCTGTTATCCTATTTTTTGTAGAAAAATAAATAAACCTATTGAAGCTAGCTACGATTAAGAATCCCTTCCTAAGCATGTGCCTCTCAGGCTCTCATAATCGACCCTAGTCTTCAAATTTTATGGTTCACTACTATACTTTCTCTTCTTCGAATACACTTGTTTCACTGAAGCCGCTGGTTAACAGGTTAACTGTTGTTGTTCTTCTGGCTTGTAGATCAAATTCTATTGCCCCTCAAACTTGTAAACCGATTTATGTGGACTGTGGCTCCTAGGCAGGACAAGGCTCAACTTCGCTTGAACAGGGAGACTCTGAACTCGCTAATCGGTCTCCTGGCTGCCAGATTACTGACTCAAGCCTCTGTCGAGGTTGAATACTGGAGTAGGCAATATACCCCCCCCCCCCTCTCTTCTAGCTGGATCTTACTAGTTTCTCCAACATTGGTGTCTGCCTTGTAACTGTTCCACAAGTGCTTGCTGTTCCACTTGTTCAAAATCTGTGTATCTTGCAAATCAATGGACTGAGTTGCAAAAACATAAGACTCACAATCCCAAGGCAAGCGAACATCATTCAACGCCTTCAATACATACAGAAGAAGATCCCAACCTCCTGAATATTGAGTCATCCTCATAAGTAATATAATCAGTATCAGAACTACTAACGTCAACCCAACACAGACTTTTCCCTTTATCAACTGAATGCAACCCATCCTTATTCTCACCAACCCCACTCATCTTTCCACCCCCCCACCCCCCGGCCCACCATCATCAACGTGATTGTCTGGTTGTACCTAATCAACAACACCAGTAGTGTTACCCATCTGAAGTGCACCCGCAGAAATATCCTTGCCCCTTTGTGTACTATCATCATCAGTAGTCGGTGAACTATCTGCTATTCTATTAAAAATAAAAAACCTTTTCTATTAAATACTTAAGACATTATATTTAAGGCCTATAAGAACTGGCGCTAGGACACTTTTTTGAGAATTTTAATACTCCGTAAATTGTATTGCAAATTTGATAGTTGTTTTAGAAAAACGTTCTCTCTAAGACAAGCTCACCAAACTCATTCCTACTACGGAGTTTCATCAGAATAGAATAATCAAGGGATGAAACAATCCTATCCAAACTACCTCTCCCAAATCTTTCACAAATGCCATAGTTGCGATTAGATCAGCAAGGTCACACCATGTCAATAAACCCGGATTCCTAAACAGCCTATAACAGTGGTTTATGTAAGCACATCAATTAAATACCTCATTTCTGCACACAAACTACAGTCGTGTAATCACACAAGGTGCATATTATCTTATAAACAGAAAACAAAAGTAAAAAAAGGGACATCCAAACTACACTCACCTGAAAGGTATCTCTTATTACAGCATAGTCCAAGACCTGCATTTCACCAGCCCCCGAAACCTTCCTTCGCAAGCCATCAATCCGAGTAAGAAATAGATCCAGGTACTGAAACAAAACCATAGGTGAGAGCACATACTGACAAAACAACAGATAGGAAAGCCGGTTTTCAGCCTATGCGGCTGATTCTGCTGAATATAACCACACCAAACAGCACAAAAACAACAGATAGGAAAAGCCGGTTTTCAGCCTATGCGGCTGATTCTGCTGAATATAACCACACCAAACAGCACAACAGCCTAACATCTTCATGCTGGAAAAGCATAAGGAAAGAGACTACATCAAGAATGAAGCATTTGCAACAAACCATGTAAAATATATTTATCTTTCAAAACAACCTTCAAAAGGTAATACTAAAAATCTTCCGTCAATATTTAGTTTTAGCACAAGTAGACACCACCTGGAAACAAAGTGTTTTCCGAGAAAAATAAAAGACCTGTCCAACAATACTGCCATCATTTGACCAGTCATTAAAAATCTAAAATTTAACAAATAGCTTCATAAGTCAAAACTATTTTTGTCGTCAGCAACGATTCTCACAAGGATAAACCTTATAGTTTCACAAACTATTCTTTCATAACCTTAACTGGATCCAAAAGTTAAGAAAGAAGAGATGAACAATCATTGAAAATCAAAAATCTCATCTTTCTGGACAATAGTTCTTACAAAGACTGCCATGTGATTGCCTCTGATAAAGCGCACATCCAGGATCTTTAAAGTGACTATGCACACTTATAAGGGGAAAAATAGTCTTCAGAACATATTTTTAAGGAACATTTGCGACACACATCAGAAACTAAACCTCATGCACTAGCAGGTCCAACATTTATATCTTATATGGCACACACAATGCCCCACCGTATACACATTGACACAATTTTAACCTTTCTACAAGGAGAGCGGATTGCAAAATTAGCATAAGTTCAGTGTTTTACAGACTTAAACCAAAAATATTTTATTTTACTCTGATCAACATAATCTGCTAAGAAAATCAAAGGCATATACATATACTATTAACAATTCAAAGACAAAAACTATTCAATAACCCAACATGTTATAGAGATTAAGTGTTTACATGTTTTTTGAACTTCAATTACTAAGGACCATAGAGTCATGGACCAAAGGTTTGCACAATAAAGAGAGGACAGGGGTAAGTTTTAATCAGATTATTTAGCCAGCTTAGCCATATAGAGGTATAACTAATTAATTTCTACCATGGGCCACACATAGTAGTTATACTTCTACTTTCTATTATTCACAGAGTGGTATACTAAGAGCTTCTGTAGCCAAGAAGAATATGCAGTTTACTTCATGCTCCTATCTCTTCCCTTTTTCCATAAACAAATTTCAGGCTATTTCTTCGTATTTGATACAGGCTAAGCAACAAGTGCAACATGGACCCCCCAATTGTACAAAAGGCTATACTTATCCTGATAAAGTGTTACACGCCAAGGTAAATATATATTTATCATCTCTGTTACGTCATCCCGAACAAGAGACCTAACCATTCAGCCAATATACCAAATCAATCATGGGTTGATGGACAGTCAGTTGTCGACTGAAGAAAGATCTTTTGAGGAATCAAGATACCAAAGTTATTGTTGCAGTCTCGTACGTAACCTTAATGTTGCTGAACTTCTAAACCTCAAGACAGGTCTCCTTCATGATTTAATCATTTAATGCTACAGAAATTATAGCAAAATAGTTTACACTATTAAGAAAAAAATAAAGAAAGAAAAATCCTGAAAAATACCTCCTCGTAGCTTGAGAATGTGCATTGAAGGGCCCTTTCAAACACCTAGAACAACATTACACTCCAAAATCAGTTGTGCAGCCAATTACTAGTCACAGTCACCTAAACACAAAACCAAGAAAGAACAAAGAGACAAAGCTTTAACTATCAACGGACTGCAGACATAGAAAACTCAGCTGAAACTGAAGATATTCAACCAATCATGACACAATTTTTTTACATCAAAGAACCATACATTTCGGAGTAGCAATTTCAAACCACTTTATGTACAGACATGTTTCCCATTCTATTTCACATTGCCTTTCTTTTCTTTTTTGTTGCTTTTTGCAAGGGAGTAGACAACCTCTACACTTGCAAACCAAATACGTGTCAGACTTGTCAGAACTCAGAAGTATCTGACATGGATACATCACACATTTCTAGGTTTCCCTTTACATTCAAAGGGACAAGACCAAGCAGCCATATCAAGGCATCGAATACATGTCCAATACATGGACTGCAAGGTAGATGAGTACGAGTAACAGACCTTGGACAACCTCCTAGAAAAAATGCATAATTCACTCTTACTCCCCTGCTAGTCCTCCTTCCTCCCCCCCACTATCTCCCATTATTCCCTCTCCTCTGTCTGATATCCTTCCAATCACAGACGAGGTAGGCTTCAGTGACCCAAATTCCCATTAAAAGAGTCCACTCTTCCAACCTCCCCCCAGTTATGAGAGACATGGATCTTCATTTACATCCAAGTTGCCTTTGCCACATAATAAGAGGTCAAATCAGTTAGTAAGCTCCACTATTTGAAGGAAATGCCAACCAATACCTGCAATCAGTAAGTGCAATCAACTGTGCTTATTCACTTTGGTATTACTAGCCTAGTATATGTATATATAACAACAAAGTTCTAATGTGTACCATAGAAACCAATATTTAGAGAGAACATAAAAATCAAAAGGTATTTTAGTAAGGTACGTTCAAGATTTAAAAAAAAATTAAAGGATAGCCAAGAGTGTGTTTTGCTAGAATTGGTTTCCTACTATATTTTGTTTTTATCAAGTATTTTCTTAAAAGACATATTTTCTTGCTAAAGCATTATATAACGATGCTAGGTAGGTGATTGGATAGACCATGCCATGTTATAAAATAACTAGGGTTGTTCAAAAAGTGGTCTGGACCGGAAAATCCCAAAATCAGGTCTCCATTCCAGTCTGATTATTCCAGTCAGCAGTCACCTTGTAATTTCAGGCATAAATCTGTTCAAAAAGTGGTCTAGAGCATGAATCAGAATAATGGAGAGGACTGCTATCTGATCCTGTCTTTGGTTCTGCAAATCTCAGAAAATTGAAGAGGACAGCTATCTGATCCTGTCTTCGGTCCTGCAAATACTGAACTCCAGTCACCAGTCAGGTCCGGTCTAGTCAGTCCAGTTCTGGATCTGTCCTATTGAAATACCTCTCGTTCCTTGTACTCTGGTCCTTATCCCCCGCTATTTCATATTAACCCTATTTAACCTATATATCCCCCTCTTAAATTTAAAAACACTCCTACTTCTCTGTCTGTGTGTGGTATTTCTCTCCTTTCTCCTCTTTCCTGCAATGTCATTCCACATAACTATGACTCGATCTATCACACGCCAATGATTAAACTGACGTGTAAGATGCCATAAACTGCAAAAAAGCGGGACTCCCACGGGCAACCCACTTGAGCTGATCAATTACAGGCTCCTGAAGCCGGAGCTCCCAAAGGCTATGTCCGAGGACGAGCTCTGAGCCTATCAAGATCAGACTAGGTTCAGCTGGCTATATTCCTAAACACGATCCTAGAATGTGGACGAACTAGGATTAAGCTCTAGAAACTCACAATCTCCCACTTGACTTTCGTAAGGGTAACAGGCAATAGGCTTATATCTTTTCTTAAAGCACCACGTAAAAGGAACAAAAAAAAAAGAAATACATATAAACAAGTCATACCAGGGAAACTTCTTCCTCAGACGCACGAGCTCGTTCCAGGCAAAGCAAGTACCTCACCCATAGTTCTCCGACCCAGGGACAATTTCTTGTGGCCCTACGATTAACATCCTTTAAAGCATTTCCTACCTGAAAGTAAGAATAGCTTAGTTCACCGACTATCACAAGCAAGGTATGAAGGCAATAAACCAGCTAAAGATTGAAATGGTACCCTAAACGTCTTATCCAGATAGCGCGTATAGTCAAGCCACAGATCACTAGCTACAGGAAACTCAGTAATAGCACGTTCATATAGAATCTGAACACGTGCAGGATCTCCTGCAGACTCTTCAAATTTTAGGTATTTCTGCAGAAAGATATACCAGTTACGATTCTGACACGAATAAAAACCTGGGAAGGGGGAGGGGAGGGGCTGAGGTTAAGGGAAGATGAGACATGAAAAAGCACAAACAATACAACATAAGGGACAACCAAAGAGCTTTCACATTCATTAACAAAAAGAGCTATAGGAGATTCCACCATGCCGTCAGGGATTATTTATCAGAATAAGCATAGACAAGTTCCAAACAAATTCAATACAAGGCTCCAACTACAAACAGACCATAAGTCAAATACTAATGCATACTAATCATAGGTAGATCTCATCCCTGTAAAGAATAGAAAAATTAAATCACAAACTAAGCTGCAGGCAAGTACAGGAGAGCTAATTATAAAGCAACCACAAAAAAGTGGTCACAGGACACGTAGCATTTTAAACTTGTTGCTCAAATATAAACGAATATACAGATACACAAACAAACATATGCAGAAGACACGACATGCACATACCTTGAACAGTGGAAGTCTTTCTGAATCAGGCACATCAGATTCTGAGATTTGTTCTTCTAGTTTAAGACGAGCATTATGCATTTCCAGTGCCTTTTTATAGGCAGAAGCAACATGAGGAGAAATGCCAATCAAGTCACTGGAGTTGACATCAATTTCATTCCCTTGCTGTACCTCCCATACCTTATAAGCAAGGAGACTTGAATTCATATCAGCTAAGGGGACCGATAGTTGTCTGTGGAATATACTTCGAACACGCTGGATCTGCTTTTCTTTCCCCTGCAGAAATGGGGAGCAATGTATCAAAAAGAAGTCTACATAAACAAGAAATTCAAGAGCACCAGACTACAATAAACAACAAGTATCCTACAAAATTGGAAATTATACCTTGAAATCCATTACATTACAAACTTTTGACAACTAAAACACCCGGAAACAAAGCCCAATGGAGGCAACACCAAGTTTCCATTCTACAGCTGATGAAGAACATCTGCTACCTAATGAATTAATCAAATTCTGAACTCTGAATAAAAACTAAAATGAAACAGTCTCACCGAAAAATTTAGTGAGTCGCCCTACAAAAATATCAAGTTACCTCCCACTTATATATCTATGTGACTAAACTACCCTCCTTTTAGAACCTAAATTTTCCCTCTTTATAGCCCCTGCCCAGCCACCGTTCACCATCACCATCACTTCCGAAAGCCAACACCACCACCTAACCGAATTTCCAACTCAATCCGTTTGGCCGGAATATGCGTCCTTTGGACGAGTTCTGATTTATTTGTTCGAATCGCAAAAATTAGTCGTTTCCGTCATTCCTCTGGCGTCACCACTCGCCATCGACCTTCTTTCTAGGACATGGACGATCATGGCCGCCTTTACATTTTATAACCTTTCGTGCCCGTGTGTAAAGCACGTGTTTGCGATGCAATGCACGAAGGTTGCCACAATGCCATCTCAAACCAACGTCATCGCCCATGGCGCAGGAGGGGTGCAAAAGGCATGACAGTGATGCTGAGATAGTAGGGAAAGAAATTGAGAGAGAGATGAGAGGGAAAACACGTTACTTTTGGAGATGGGGTGGGTAGTGACTAGTGAGGAGAGAGAAATAGAAGGACAGTGGGTAGAGGGGCTTGGATTTCTCACCAAACCTTTTGGTGAGACTGTCTAATATAAGTTGTACTCCTAAATTCTTGTATAAATTCTAGGTGGATGACCGTAGATAAGAGGGTACAGAAAGCTACTTCATAATTCTCTAACCTATTCCTACTATAAAATGATTATAAGTTTCTTAATTTTACAATAACAATAATACTCGAGCCTTAATCACAAAATAATTGGGGATTTGCTAAGAGGATTTAGCAAAGGCACTCATCGGAGAACTTGAGGGGTGTAGAGGGGGGAGGAGAGAGAGAGTAATGCTAATAAAATAATCAACCCACACTCACGGATTGTTGCCCTCCATTTTGCTATATCCAACACCATACCCTCACAAATGCTAAGCAACCCATATCAATATCAACTACCTTTATTTATGTCATTTTCGTTCTCCCTTCACCTCTCTTAACTTGCATACCCCTCCACCCTCTATTCTTCTCACAGGTGCATCAATCAATCATTTTTTCACATGTTCAAACCACCTAGGTCTGTTTTCTCGCATCCTATATTCATTAGGCACAATTTCCACTCTCGCACTAATCACGTCAATTTTTATTTGGTCATACCTAGTATGCCCACACACCCATCGTAACATAAGCATTGTTGCCACAATCAATATTTTGAATCTTTGACTTATCGGTAGCCCAACATTATGCATCATATAACAAAGAATCGATGTCGAGTAGAACTTTCCCTTCGACCTAAGGGGCATACCATGAACACATAGAAAGCATGTGGCACTCTTCAATTTCAACCAAACCACTATAATTTAAAGCGCCACATCTCCATCAAGTTCTTCATCCTTCTGAATCGAACCCAAAACCAAAAAAACAATAGCACGAATTGCAAAACCATTACCATCTAGGTTAATAAGACCTCCATGTGAGCTTCATCTCCGCTAAACTTACACTCCATACCCGACCCAATTTAAAGCTCCTAGCTTGCAAAGTGTGTCGCCATAATTCCAACTTAGTATTGACTTCATCTCTTGTCTTATCAATTAAAAGAATATAGTCCGCAAACATCATGCACAATGGTATATCATCTTAAATCGATCACATCATAGTAACTTCCCTATGTATTTGTCATATGCCCTCCCTAAATCCATAAACACCATATGTAAATCCTTATTACGCTTCGTAAAGGTTTCCATCACTTGCCTCATGACAAGTATTGCCTTAGTAGCCGACCTCGACCTCGCAAATTGGTTTTCATAGATTCTCACACTTCTCCTTAACCTATGTTCAATCACTCGTTCCCACAACTTCATAATGTAACTCCTAGGTTTAATTCCTCTATATTTAGAACAATCTTGTATGTCACCCTTTGTCATATACAATGGGATGAGTGTACTCTTCCTCCACTCCATGGGCATCTCATAGCTCCCCCAAAATCTTGTTCAATAACAAAGTTAACCAATTTAGAGCTCTCTATCCAGGACATCTCCAAACCTCAATAGGCATACATCAGGCCTCCTTTCCTCGAATTCATTATCTTTAAAGCTTCTTTGACTTCCCACGTTTGTCGATAGGGATGTAAAATCCCTATCATCATGCCATTAATCACCATTGTACAACTTATCCAAATACGACCTCCATCTATCCCACAACGAATACCTTTTAGTCAACATCCTTCACGCACTACACCCTCTCAATGTTTTTAGTCATGTTGTGCCTTAAAAGAGACAGTTTATAGATAATTTTTCCCCCTTCTGTTCCAATTTCGAGTATAATTCCTTCTTCACTTTAGACATAGCCTCTCTCACGGCCTCTTTAGCTTAACAATTATAAAATAGGAAACAAAAACATAAAACTAAGATTATAAGATGTTATGAACCTAGTGAAATATCCCCAAAAATTACCAAAAAGAGATTAGGCTTATTAAAAGTTACAACTCCCTCGTCATCTTTAGTTTTCAACATATGACGAGGACTGTAATATATGAGTGATAACTATTTGTGGCACTACTATGGTGGAAACAAGATCAGAAGGTATGACATATTGGGTGAATGGAGTACACAACTATTCTAGAACTACGATATTGTTACAGAAAAATTCCTGCCTTTCATTACAGAAAAAACAGCTACACAACATCAATACTTGCAAGTCAGCAAGATTCTGGACATATGACTATATGAGTCACCAACAGCAAATAATGAGGGAACAATAGAGGTGAAGATCCTTCTGGCTTCTACAGTAGAGACATCGAGATACTCAGACCACCTGATTTTTTGTAGTTATAAATTAACTATGTTCTACTGCAAAAGGCTGGCTCTATCATCACAATATAGCAGCAGGCCAGCAGCTATGAAACATTAACAGAAACACAATACCAATGAGAAACATTAGAGCAATGTGCCACATTTCACCATCATCAACAAAGTTCAAATGATCCAATTAACTTTAAACATCAATGAGGTGCCTCTTTTATCACGTTTTCATATCACTACCTACCTACATATTCTAACCAATATATGTCCCAAAAACAGTATGCCGATGATAATTGCATTTCAAATGCACGAGTACAAGCAAAAGTCAACAACCACCTCCCATGACAGGTCAGCTCATTGTACATCGTTCACATGTGTGTGTGGTTACTTTTCTATAATTGGGGCTGGGGGAGGTGGGGATGCTTGCAAAGAGAAATTCTGGCAGTAATGGAGATTACTTCATGACAGGAAATTGCAAAACAGACCTCAATATCAGACTCGTCAATGGTAAGATAGATAGCTTGCTCAAACTCTTTATAAAGTTCCCATATCTTATTTCCTTCAGTAAAATGCACACCAGCAGCTGTAAGAGCACGCTCGAACAAGTTCCTTGCTTTTAGAATGCCATCAACAGAACACCCACGGATTGCTGGATCATGTTCTTGAACAAAAACCAAGTACGCACACCAAAGAGGGACAGACTGCAGAAAAAAGGCAAAGTCAATTACCTAGATGTACTTGTTTACATCGACTTCTCTAATGCCCTCTGACTAAGAGCAGGAAAGCAGGACACCAAAGTAAGTAATGAACTGTAGAGGATTCACTATCCATTACAGCTATCATGAACAATGCCAAAAGAAACCAAAAGAACACACTTTAGTACTCAGAGAACCAAAACAAGTACATAAGTTATAATTAAGATGATTTATAATCTTCATATAAGATTGTGGACAATCATAAACACATTCAATGCACACAGCCATACCGAGTGTACTTCCGTAGTAACATATCAAACCTAGTAAAAGCCAAAGCTGGGCTACCCCTCTCAGTTTGATGATTTCCGGTTTTCCACTCTCCGGCAGATTTCTACAGCAGTTTTCAAAGCCTTGAAAGACCTCTCAATTGAATATTGACATCACTAGTTTATAATGGAGCTAATCCGTCAGGTGTTTAAAAGATAAAAGCAAAAAACAAAAACTAATTTAAAAGAATTAAAATATATATATGTATTTGTTTTTTAAGATAGACCACATTATGTTCTTACTTTATTTCCCTCATTTTTTTATTTTTTCTCTTACTTCATATATGCATAACGTCATTCTCTCTATTTACGGAGTCTCTTTTAATCCAGTTCCTACTTCCCCTAATATATGTGTACTTTATAATTATTCTATTTCCAGAGTCAGAAGTTAGTAATTTAAGGGTGGAAAGAAACTTTCAAGTTTTCTTTCGCTACATATGTGTACAATCAAAAGTGAGAAAGGATACTGGAGTGATTTTAAATTTAAGAAGGATTACATGAGAATTTAGTATTAAGCATTTGTTGGACTCCCATTACACCTACAACACATTAATCAAATTAGATTGGCAATGCATTGAAACTCGCCTTCATCAATAGGAGCGAACATAAAATGCAATAATGATTCTCGTCACAGCAATTAAAAGGCAATCACAGAAGCAGTGTAACGCAGGCTAATGACAAAAGTAATGGACATCACAATGTACGTTGACCAATTTAGAAAGTTCAATTTCCGAGTAAATCCAATTATTATCAACATATTTTATAAAGATCTCTTTTGTATAAGTATTAGCAAACCCCCTCCCCCGAGAAGAAATAAAAGGCTCTAAATGATACATACATAAAAGGCCAGTATGGATCAAAAAAGATCTACACTTGTAATGTCTCTAGTAACAGCAGGCAACAACTGATTCGATAAATTTAACACCCCAAATGAAAATTTGCAGTTTGAATTTGAAAACCACAGTAAACGAGAACACTTTTTAGAAGCCAACCCAAGATTCGCTTTGTAGCAGCGTAAACTTCACTCAATTGAAACATATAAGTACAGAAAATATGTCTCACCAGATAATCAAATACTCCTCGTTCATAAAGCCTTCCAATGTCTTGAATTGCCTCAGGTCTACAAAATAAATGATGAAACCTGTGAGGAACTTAACTTATGGATAAAAACAAAAAAAAATCCAGTAAGGAACTTCACAAGAAATTTAAAATACATATAATAACCTAAGGATGGCAATGTAAATACAGGATAATAGAGATACAGCATCCACATATATTTTTGTCCACTGAACAAGTAAAAGCAACTGAAAGAAAATAACAACTAAAGTTCTTGTAAGTGAGCTAACAACCATGAACTAATGACGGGTAAAATATATAATTCAAGGGCCCACTAGCATCTCTGCAGCAGAAACAAAAAAAATGTAGTAGACAGAAATCCACTAACCACCATAACATATGTCTGGTTGGTGACAAGATGTAGTCCAATTCCTTAAAATGAAAAATAGACAAGGGTTTATATTTTATTTGCATATAATGTGAGACATAGTCCGATCCATCTAAATGCCTTTGTGTTTTGATATACATCAATACATGTATCCCATAAGAAGCATACCTTTACTATCCCGGTAATTGCATGGACTGCAAAATAGCTAATTATTTCTTGCAATTACTTCCTCCGTCGCATCTTATTATTCCCATTTGACCTTTGCACATATGCCGATGCACATTTTATATCCTAAATATCTTTAGTTAAATGTTAGTAAAACATATAAAAACTTGATATTCTTGCATTTCACATTGATACAAATCAAACAAGATCACATATATATTTCATCTTATATGTTGGAATTTTATTTTGAACTCAATCTTTACTCATGAATAGTGCAAAAAAGTCAAATGAGAAGAATATGAAGAAACGGAGGAAGTACAATTTAACAGAAATCATATAGACAAGAATTTGGTTGATCCTAAAACCTTGTTTGGTGTGTTATTCGTGGCATATAATGCTGGGTTATATTAATTTGCCACACTAGAAATATTACTACAAACATATAATTTGAAGGACTTTGGATTTCTACGTACTGCACCAAAGGGACCCAACAGCTTCTATTTCTAGATCTTTTGTATAAGGGTGACACCACATTGGTGTCCTCTAATTCAATCAATTAGTACTTGTCAATAAAAAAAACATAGTAAGCAAAAGAAGCAAACTGCAATTGCTTTTGATTTTGTTAAGAACTCTTATTTCTCGTGACTTGAGCAGGTGCCCAAACATACATTTCCTGATACATCCTATAATATGTCAGCCTCTTTACCATGTGCCTCAGAGCCTCCACTTTCCAAATACACTGCTTGTAAGTCTGTAACTCTTTCTTTAAGAACTTGAATGTCTAAATAGACACCCGGTCATTTTAGATTTCCCTCCCTCATTCCAATTGGAACCTAGAGTCCCAACCCCAAAGCAATAATTCAAGTCAAAACAAAAGTTAAGGAGGCAGAATCGAACACCAACTGGAGCAATCGTTACTAATATACTCCGTATGAATTAAGTATACCAGACATGGAGGACGCATTTTCATTTCAGCATTTTATCTGACAAAGGCAGCAACAGCTTTTGCCAGAAAAGTGGAAAAACATGAACTTGGTCCGCAGCTATTCGGTTCAATTCAAGACAAGGTAAATTCCTTTTGGGACTCATACGGACTAGGTGATAGTACCATTGCAGGGTCCTCTATAAAACCTTTAGTGTTGTGGCAAGGATATTTGAAACAGCAGTCCCAAAATACATAACTGTTCTTCGAGTGCAAGTGCCTCAAACACCTGGAGCTTTTATACAGCATGTTTCATCGAATTTTACTGTGTAGCTTATTTTGTAATCTTCTCATCCGAAACAAGTGGTGTTCCCATACGAGCATTTCACTGGCAACACTTAATCTCTACATACGACGCATGGTAGACCATTTTAGCCATATGTACCGACCAAAAAGGAGACTTTTCTACTTACAATAAAGAAAACAAAAACCTAAATCCTTCAGATTTCCAAAACAATCTCAAGGCCAGACACTGTCTCATTCCCATTACGCCAGGTTAATGAAGCAAAACGAAGTAAAGCATAGACCTTTATGTTTTCCATTATACACTAGACGATGAACAAACGCTACTTTTCACTCTCTCGAACAGCTAGGTTTGGACAACTTTCACGATATACGGCCAATACCACCTAGCAAATTCAATAAAAGCCCTAATTCATCGAATAAACCTCGGCATTTTTCATAAACCTTGAGCCTCATGAGTCATGACGCCCAAATGACAAGCAATTAATCGTAAAAAGCATCAAATTTCGCAAGAGCAAATAATTCCATCAACAAAACAACACCATACCCAAAACACGGACCACATACAAAAAGTCACACAACAAGTCCAAACAAAACAAAGTCGAAAGAAACCATAAACAGAAAGCCTTGTATGAGACCGTCTAATTTTAACTTAGAACTAAACAGTCATAAACTGATATTGTTCATCTTAAAGTGGCCACTTTTATTACCGCATTAAAAAAGTGACCACTCCAACCCAATCAGTGACCACGTCTAATTCTAACTTAAAATTAAAACAGATATAAACTGATATTGTTCGGCTTAAAGTGGTCACTTTTATTACCGCATTAAAAAAGTGACCACTCCAACCCAATCAGTGACCACGTCTAATTCTAACTTAAAACTAAACAGTCAAAAACTGATATTGTTCATCTTAAAGTGGTCACTTCTATTACCGCGTCAAAAAAAAAAAGTGACCACTTCAACCCAATTTGCAACCACGTCTAATTTAAACTTAATTCAAGACCATCTCTTTAAACAATCTATAAAACACAAAAAACATACGCCATAGTGGTCTCATCCTTGGCCCATTCCATCCACATTGACGGCGTCAACGGAAAGAGCTCACTCATATCCTCCCTCGCCTTCCGCAGCTTCTCAACCTCGCCCATCTTCCTCAGCAACTGTACATACTGTCATCATCCACAACAACAAACAAATTAAATCCAAATAACAACACTCGGGTAAGACGGTCTTATCGAAAAATTACGATACCTGAAGATGGGCGTCGTAGTCGGCGGGGTTGGAGGAGAGGTGGGACTCTAAGGATTGTAGCTGGAGGGATTGCTGTGCTTCGTCGTCGGAGGAAGAGTCGGAGGAGGAGGAGGAGGAGGTGGAGGAGGTGGGAGAGGCGGCGGAGGTGGGGTGTTGGTCGGAGTTTGTGGGGTCCGGGGTTTGTGGGAGGCTGGAGTCGGTGTCCATGGATTCTACTTCTGCCATTTTGAGTGAAATTGGGAAAAAGTTCAGCCAAAGTATGACTTGTTTGACTGTTATCAAATTAGTAATAGTAATTTTTTGTACATCATTTTTAACTTTTTTTGTTTTTTGTTTTTCCTTATTTTAAATTGGAAAAATCAATGAGAATAATCTCAAGTTTGGCTGTTTCTTTTTTATTAATCCTAACTTTTGATTATTCTCATTTAATCCTAAGTTTGTAACGCGTTTTTTCTGTTGCTCCCTTATTATTGAACCGTCTTTATCAAGCCTAACTAGCATCCCCAAGCCTAACTAGCATCCCCAAGCCCCCTTTACTCTCCTAATCCCCTTCCCCGCACCTTTCAAACCAAACTGTCAACATACGACAACACAACTTCCCCCCCCCCCCACCAACCACCCTCCTCCCTAATTGCCCCCTACCTCACCAACGACATTCCATTAGCCCTCTTCCCTACCAGCGACATCCCTATGGAACCACTTCGATTTTCGCCATCGCAACTGCAACAACAACCATTTCCTTAATCCCATGACAACGCACCAATCCAAGACCCGCCCTAAACCCTTTCTTAGGAAAATTATTGAAAAATAAATTGATTGCATTCCCCACAAGGGTTGACCTTTCCTTATCAGGGCTTCGGCCTCCAGCGAAGCCGGGGAATATTTGGTAGAGTAGTTTGGTGGCTGCAAGAGTGCATGTGTATGTTTGGTTGAGAATACTTTGGGTGACTAGGGTGGTTGGGGGAGTACTTTAGGTGGCCGGAGCGGTGAGAACAATGTCGTGGTTGTTGTCATCGTTGGTGTGGGGTGAGCTGTAAGTCTACAATTCATCGAATATATTTGGGAGGGGAATAAGGGTGGTGCACCTAAAGCAGGGAGAGGGTGTGGGCGGATTTTTGACGGCGCATGGGGGAGAAAGGGGTGGGGGTGGGGGTGGGGTAGTGACGGTGAGGCTTGTCGGGGTGATGGCCTGAAAGTGGGGGCATGTAGAAGAGGGGAGATTTAAGAGTGTATTGGGGTGGGGAGGGAGAAGAAAGGAGGTTCGTTAATATAAGCTAGGCTTGGGAGATGCAGTTAGGCTTGGGAAAGGAGGTTCGTTAAATTAGGAGCAACAGAAAAAATAAGACTCAAACTTAGAGTTAATGGGGAATAATCAAAAGTTGGGATTAATAAAAAAGGAGTCGGTCAAACTTGAGATTATTCCTATTAATTTTTCCTTTTAAACTTACTTATTTTTTTAAACTTTACTTATTTTTTCATGTTGTTTTGATATCTCAACTTTGCTTATTTTTCTTATTTTTCTGAACTTTACTTATTTTTTCTTATTTTATTTCTTCTGAACTTATCTTATTTTTATCTGAAAATAAGTAAAAATAAGTTGGGATAACAGGCCATAACTTTTACATTTTTTAGAAAGATAAAATACATTTTATTTATTGAAAATTATGACATCTGCAATGGCAAAATCGTATGATTGAACTGTACAAATAAGTCTGAACTTTGCATCAAACATAAGTCTCCAAACAGATTTTCCCACTCAACATAAGTCTTATTTGTGCCAAGCAAACTGAACTAAAACTAATCCAAAATACAAGTTTTAGCAAAAACAAAGGTGATTGTGGACACTAATTTGGGCACGAGATAACATGAACATGGTAATGAAGCAAGGTCAACAATAACCATAATAGGCTAGTACACCAGCATGGAAGTCAAGTAGATTGATACTGCTTAATAAATATTGAGTTGACCCTTAAGTGGTGCTGAAATTTTGAGCTTGTTGTGAGAGATGGATTGGTTGATCTTGAAGTCCACGCATCTAAAAACAATATGATATCAATGAAAAAAGGACTATAAAGTAGGAAATGTAGATAGGGCACAAATTGTGGACTCTTACATTGACATATGTATGTGCTTCCATTATTGTAACACCCCATAGCCTTTGGGTACCTATGTTAACCAAAAGTGGGAGAGTATTAAAAAAGTGCAAAGCATAATACTCACAAATGAAAACAATGACAAAGGGACAATAAAACACTCACAATTGGTAGTGCTCTTTTCTTGCTTAAACCTCATCTTCCATCCCCCTTTCTCTTAAAACCAGGTTTACTTCTATTATTTGAAGGTTCAGATAATCAATATTGGAACTACATGGCATAACCACATCATTCAAAGGCCTTCCTTTAGGCCTTTTTATTGTCTTGGTAATAAGAGGATTACCTTTTGAGGACACCTTCTCTTGTTATGTGTCGGTGAGTGACAAATACTTCGATATATTTCAATATTATGGTTTATGAGCCTACCAAGTTTCTTTGGATCTTTATAAAGGTGGGCCTTGGTCATAAGATATTATGGGCCAAAATATTGACTTAGAATACCTGTAATTGATATGTAATAACTCTTCAAATACACCTCTCTCATGTAAGCAATGAATACATATTGCTCAACTAGGTGGTGTAAGAAAAATATATATGCAACTTCATGACAACATTTTTTGCAATCTAATTAGGCGATGAGTATGAAAATGAAGGATCTAAACTTAGAATTTCATTATATCTTAGAAATATTATTAATCATGGCACACTATATAGTTTATTGGTCATCATATGTCAAAAGACCAGGTGACACATCGGGATGCTTGCATTATTCATGATTATCAATTTCAATTATCAAATTTAATTTGCATTCAATATTTTGTGCTCCCTTTTTTTTATTATAGTTTGAGATCATTGTATAAGGTATATATGATTTGCACCGTAATCATGGTAATTGAGCTATGAAGTAGGAGTGATGAGAAAAAATGGACATGGACTGCATGAGAGAGGAAAAATAGAAAAGTAGGGTATTTTAGGAAATAAAAGAAATTATGGGGCGACAAAAAGCACACCTTACATGTTATTTTTTTCATAATAATACATGGTTTTATAGATTCATAGGCATACAACATTTATAATCAAAATTTGAGTACAATGAAAACAAATATAATGAAATCAAATAACAATCTATTCCAATTGAATTAAGGATCTTTTTTGCCATATTTACCATGCTTGCATACCATGTATTCAACAATCGTTGTTTCAATATACAGATTTTACATGGAGGCCTCTTGATCCAACGCAGTCTTGAAGAGGAAAATATTGACATGATTTTGCAAATTGTTGATGAAGAACTAAGATCCAATGTAGCTTTCTTGAATTAATTACCATAAAACTCTATGGAAAAACTTCAAAGACAAAACTCCCAAATTTGGAACACAAAACCCCATAAACAAAAGGGACTGACAACTCTCACCATAGGAGAGACTAAATTTATTGACTAAATAAAAATTAAAAAAATAATGAAGGTTAAAGTAAAAGATTGGGGCTTACCATTAACATTATAGTTCAAGTTAAAAAGTGTCTTTTTTATATTACTAGCTAATATTGGACATAATCACAAGTTGTCTTAAAATGGCCACCTTTTTTAAACACTAATAAAATTAGCTAGCTACTTTATTGAAATGATCTAAGTTTAAGTTAAAAATAGGCCGTCTTTAGCTAAAAAGATTTGCTACTATAGTACTATTGTTCTAATTCTTAAGAAAAAATTAATATTTTGTATATATAAGTGGTAGCATTTATCACTATTTGTATATTAAAAACTTGGCAAAGTAAATACATCATGAAAAATAAATACTAACTTAACAAAATTTAGACTAGAATGATAAATATCTTTTTTAGTTAGATAATAAAAAAAAGGGACAAGTTAACAAGTGGCACGTGGAATCTAGCTTGTTCCACTATTTCACGTAATGTAATAACTTTAAAATAGCTCATCAAATATGACTTACTTCAACACAATCATATGGACTATGATATGCAAGCAGTGCCATCTCGTTAAGTTTTGGGAGCCTTGTGCCGAGATTACAAATGAGGCCCCTAGAAAACAGAAGTCCAAAATAATAATTGTTAAAAACCGGTTTTATTTCATATATTAATTAAAAAATGATAATGCTACTTTCATATAATATTAAAGTATCAAAACACCACTTTATGAAATCATAAATTATTAACAGAGGCACTCTAATTTCAACTTTAAATTAGACTTAGGGTGTGTTTGGTAAGGCATTTCAGTCACCTTATTTGACTAGGTTGCCTTATTTGACCAGAATTTCAGGTAGCTTAAATTTTAAGGTCGTTTGGTAACGCTACCTGAAATGATTTTTAGCTACCTGAAAAAATAAGCTACAAGGGGAACCGGATCTAAAAATTCCACTCACCTTAAATTTTCATTCATCTTTTCAGTTTTCAGGTACCTTTTCAGCTTTCAATCATCTTTCAGTCAGTTTTACCAAACATACCCTTAGTCGCATATTTATTTATAGTGGTCAGTTTTTATTGAAACTGTAATAAAAGTGACCACTTTAATTAAGCCAAATATTGATCACTTTTAGATCGTCTAATTTTAATTTAATACTAAAGAGTCTCGACAAGATTTTGGTCACGTAGAAATTCATCATCCAGTTAAAATTAGACCGTCTTATACATGACTTTTGATCAATTAATTACTTTTTTTAGCGTGATAGAGGAGTAAACAAAACTTGTATAGTTCCAGTCGAGAGCTGATTTTTACACTCCTATATGTTATATTTACACTCCCACTGACCTCTTTCATGTGAGAGAACATATTTTTATGTATTTTTAATTTCTCTCACATAGGGAGTGTAAAAATCAGATAGAGGAGTGTAAAAATCATTTTCCGTTCCTGTCCCGTTCAGATGTTATTGTTCCAACTTTCAAAAAGTAAAAGCATTCAAAAAAATACTTCCAAGTTTGGCGGTAAAAAAAAAAACTTTGGCGGAAAATTAAAGCTATCACTTTATTGCCTTTTTTTTTTTAATTAGAATTAAAATGCCGCACAATAGCACCATATAGTTTTCCTCTTCCATTAAAACAAGGTTCCTTTATTTCACAAAAATACATAACCATAATATATAACAGCACAAACCAAACATAAGAAATTAAGAATCATGCGATATATCAACTCATCCATCTTTTTTTTTGCTTGTCATCCTTTTCATTTCGTCTCTCAATTTTTTTTTTCATAGTCTAAACCAAACATGGCACAAACGTTTAACATTGCCTGGAGACTGGAGTATCCTGCCTAGGACCTCTAGCCTCTACGATAATGATTCTTCATCTACGGAATATGCATTACAATATAGTACGATCACAAATAAAACCATACTACTAGACAAAGTTTTGTACGTTATTCACATTTCAGCCACCTTGGTAGCCTTCAGATCCTCACCAGAAGAGGTATCAACAGCAATATCGACAACCTTACTCTGCTTCCGCTTCTCCTCAGCAAGCTTGGGCACAGTAATCTTCAACACACCATCTTGTAGGTGAGCCTTAACGTGGTCCAAATCTGCGTTAACAGGCAGCCTGAATTGCCTCCAAAACTTGCCAGTGGTTCGCTCGATACGGTGCCACTTATCGCCTTCCTGCTCCTCCTCGGCCTTCCTCTCCCCACTAACCCTCAACACTCGGTTCTCCTCAACCTCTATCTTGAGGTCCTCCCTTTTCATGCCAGGGATGTCAAGGGTTATAGTGTGGGCGTTTTGGGTCTCTTTCCAATCTGCCCTTGCTAATGCCATGCTCATGGAGATTGAGTCTATGTTGGTCTTGGGGAGAGGGAGTGGTGTTTGCTCCAGTATGCGAAACGGGTCGTCGAGATCCCAGAGTGTTCTTGTGTATGGCACCAATCCCTTGGACGGTATGGCCATAAGTCCTAGAAAGGTTGCTAGGAAGAGAATTGAAAGTGCTAGTTTTGCCATGCTGTTAATGTTAATACGGCTTTTGGTAAAAATTGTTGGGGGTTTAGAGTCGAGAGTGCGTACTTTTTAGTTGAGGATTTTGGTAATGTGTGCGTGAGTGTTTTTGATTGTCGATGGCCATGGTTGGGGAAGGGTGTTGAATATATAGGAGGTCGAAATCTAGAAAATACGAAGTTCTCCAGATAAAAGAATCTCTAGATTCTTCTACACTTCTACAGATGTCAGTTATATAAATGTTGGTGTACTTGTTGACTAAAACATGATGTGGACGTAGGATCGAGAAATCTAGAAACTACTCGTGTGATCCAGTCATGTGGGGAAAGCATAGTGATAGATAAAGTTCACCAAAGGATCAAAGTTGGTCCAATGGTTGGGAACTCAATCTGTCTAGTGGTTGTCCCAAATTCGAATCCTTATATCCCCCTCTCCCACAAAATTAGTTGCTCCAATATACCAAAAAAATAGATAAAGTTCAAAAAAAAAGAAAAAAGCATAATGATAGATAAACATATCATATGCAGGACCCTGTTAGACTTTTAAGATGCTCTGTTTTAGTCTTAGAAATTGATTCTTAGGACCATTACTAGAATTGAAAAATGGCCCACATGGTGCCCTTCAAACAACAATTGCCGCGCAAATGAAGGTAGTCGGGATTTAGCTATTTTTTCATGCATCTGAGCTATTTAGCTATTTTTCATGGTTTAAGGTTTGTCAAACTTTTCACATGGAAAAGAGGGGAGGATGAAAGGCTATACAAAATGTAAATAAGAAATGACAAAAGTTCAACCCATATCATTTTACTAATAAAAGGGAGACTATACAAAAGACCCTACACCAGAAACAACAGTAGAAATTACACAAATATTGAGGACATTAATACATTATTCATACATAAGCCTCCCATTGTTCTTGCCGTTCCTACAAAGAGGGAGCTGGTGATGTTGAAGTGCCACCGATGTTGAAGGGCCACCTGCAACATTAAAATTTGATCAAAAATCACGAAATCATTAAAAACCACTAAGTCATGTTAATGTTCTGATTTTATATGGTTTAGACCATAGGGCAAATACAAATTGTAGAAGAAAAGATTTCTGATCCACACTCCCAAATTTATCAAAAAACTACTTGGAGCGAAATGTCTAGAAGATTCAACAGTTCGTAGAAAGAAGCATGACATTGCAAACAAAATTCCCGATTGAAAAAAAGCCAAAACAAAAAAAATAACAGAGATCCTATGGGAGACTGAACATTTAGAGATGATACCTGCATTTTGAATTAGATCAGCTTTGTTTGTTAATTGTTACTCCTCACCAGCTTCCTGACCACTTGCCCTTATAATGTACACCTGCAGACAGTAATACCGTTAAAAAGTTTGTAAGTCACTTCAACATGCACCATGCATCAATCCTCATAGAGCATGAGCTGAATTAACGTAAGACAAACAACAAATTATCACCTTTAAAACTGAATGACTGATCACTTGGAAAACGACAGCGTCGCCATCAACAAGTCCATGATCCTGAGCAAAGCCCTTCCAACCTCCACTAAGTCCTGTCTTCCGGGCCAAATACACTGTCGGATACTCCTCGCCTTCTTCGTCCACCAAAGTCACTATTCTGTCACCTCCGGTTAGGATTTTCTGACAAAAGTGTTTAGGAAGACCCTGCAGCTCAAGTGAAGGAGACCATATTACTCCGTACTTGCCATACTTAGGTTCAAATATACATTAACTAATTAAAAAATTTGTAAACTGAGTGAACTTTATACACTTCAGAACGCTGTATACTTCAAGCAACCAGACTAAAACTAACACTGGCAGCAGAAGATTTCAAGGGAGAATCCACTCAATACTTCGAATGAACTAGTGAATCAACACTACTGATTACAAAATGTTCAAGAGTGGATCAGTAACTAACTAAATATAGTAAACTTATAGTATCAACACTGAAATGTACAGCTAATAACAGGCCAGCTTCCAATACTTGAATCATTACATATTATTTTCTGCTAGACCAAGTCATTTGATGCAGCCCTGGTGAAGGACATTTATTTTCATAGGCGGGGGAATTTTAGTATCATAAACATGGAGCGTATTGTGTACAACTAATACAGAAAAATTACATTAAAGACTATGATCATTATGATTTTCAATAAGCAAAGTAATTTTTTTCAGCCCTTGATATGAACACCATCCAAAAAATTGTATAACTACTAACATTAAGAAGACTCTTTCAGCGCAATTGTCAACCCATCATTTAACATGGACAAGTAACCCGAAATATGGTACTAAATTAGCAAACATAGAGGCTAAAGGCAAGTAGGCAACACCCAAACACCTTAAACTAAAAAACCAACAACATATGTAAAACCCTTACCAGCCAAAAACAACTAGACACATGAGAAGGGACCATGGGTTTAACAAGGGTAGGAAACCCCTCTTCATCAAGCTTAGCAGCTAGCTTCTCAGCTTCATCTATTGAATATTCCCTCTCTTCATATGTCGCAACGCGGTACGCTGTAGACCTTCCCTTTCCAACTCCATATCTCCTACCAGACGATAAACGAGGCACTTCAACCTACAATTGAAGAACATTCAAGATTTTAAGTCGATAAATTAGCCGGCAAGAACTTGATTAAGATGGTTCTATAATTGAACAAGGCAAGTATTTGAGGTTTTGGGGTGCGCTTTTAAGGAGATAAGACTAAAAAGCGCGCCCCAAAACCTTACAATGCACCTTGTCCTATTAAGAGAGTGTCTTATCCAAGTGTTACTTATCGTTAAAATGGGTTAAATAAAGAGAACAAAAACAAAAATGAGTGTACAAGAACCAAAAATTTACTTCAATATAAACAGGGGAAGGATTGTTTGCAACTCGACTTGATCGCCTTACGGCCACCACTTGCTTCTCCACTGTCCGGGGTTTCCCCGACTTCTTCATCTTCACATAACAAAAACGTTTACCATTAATCAATGGAAGACATAAAAGTTTCGGAAGTGAAAAAATTTAAGAAAAAATAAGGGTGAGTAAGAAAGCAAGAATTAAGTTAAGGAGAGAATTACAGGAGAGGGTTTAGGGGAGAGATTTTTGAGGGATTGAGAGAGGTGAATGAGGTTAAGTTCATCCAAGCGTTTCTTGTTCTCTTCGACTCTCTTTTGGCGACTTTCTTCGTAGGACAGTGACAATTTTCCCACACCCATGTTTGAGTTTAATCAATGTAATTCTTTCTTGTTATAAGTGGGTTTTGGTTAACTTCTTTTATGAAATAATGAAATAATGTCAGTGGTGTGGTGAAGTAGAGAGAAATGGAGAGATGAGGGGTGGTGGAGTGTAGTATGGAAGTGTTGACTGTTGAGGAATTTGAATAAGTAGGAAGGCAAAAGTCGACCGTTTGAATCCTATTTTGGAAATGCAAAGAATATGGTGGAGATATGACATGTCCACTGACTCGAGTCTACACCCAGATGGGCTCTAGGCTCTAGCCCATGGATCCCTTTTGGCTTAAGGTGAAGAATTGATAATTGCTGTGGTAAGAAGACCGTAAGACCAGTTTATTAGGGCTTTTCAATAAGGGACGATATCTTATATCTATATATATTAGTGGGTAAGGAGTCATAAGCTGGACATGTGGCATGCCACGTAGGATGTAGGCACCCAATAGGTCAGTGCCACGTGTCATAATTAATAAATCACCTATACTTATTAGAGCTTCATAAATGCAACCAAGTTATTTATTAGGGCTTCATCAATACAACATATAACTAAATGAATTCACACTATTTTTAATAAATCATATTAGATGTCAAATATTAGGTATTAGTAATATACATATATGATATATATTTATAAT
>CAAKMY010034406.1:0-17890 GCA_901111285.1 Corrigiola litoralis | reverse complement strand
AGTTTTGAAAGAGGATGCAAATAATATTCGATGCTCTTATATAGACCATTTGCAAGTGATTAAGTAAAAAGGAAAAACCAATAGTCAAATATAATAGGAGTTTTACTCAATTCATCAATAGATAATTCAATGAGTTTAATTAGTTAATTTAAAACATAATTAAACCATGACTGTTATGAAAGTTGAAGGGTCTCCAATTAAGATGGTGTCCTTTGGTTTTCTATCCTACATAAGTTTTAATAGGAGTCTTTTTATTTTCTTCAATTTATGACCCTATTAAATAGTGCCATGTGTCCTCACTTTAGAAATTCTTAAGTGTATAAGATAATAGTATAGATAAGACCGTCTTAAAGTGGTCATTTTACAATATTGATATAAAGTGATCACATTATCTCAACTTGTTACCAAGTTATTTTTTAGGCTAAAAAAAGACACTGTATGTTTAGATAATTTGTCTTGATTCGTTATTCAAAAATAACATTTTCTAAATTTCTTGGTGTCCTCTTTAACAATATAGTAAAATTAATTTGATAGTTTTAAAGAAAATTGTTGATTGAAATTTGCTAGTCAAGAGAGAAAATGATAACTAATAAAATAACAAAAGGTATATACTACTTTCACCCACTAAGTACTTGAGGAGCTCTAGTAATTTTATTTGGTGTAGTAGATACCTTTTCTTGTAGAACTAGGAAATAAGCTACATGAAATATCAAGTGAACACCACATTTATAAGAAGGTTAAAACTCCAAACTCGATCAATTTATGTCATTTTTCATGTTTTTGGGGTTTGGAAGAATACATTGAAACACCGATAAAAATTAGATCCTCAATCTTTGAATTAGGAGATGATATTTTGAACCATTAAACATCTCTTTATTTCTTGTTATAACTTAATGTATTGTTAAATATTATTTTTAGTTTTGCTATAAAAAAAAGAGGTATTTTATCACTTCCATACTATCTTTTGACATAGGCTATGTTTGGCTCGCCATTCGAGGTAGCTTATGAGCTAATATTGACTTGTTTGACTAAAGAAGACTTGTTTGACCAAAACCAGAAGTGTTTGGTGACTACATTCTCTTTGTAGCGTATAAGTCTTTTTTAGCTTAAAAAAATTAGCTAACTCAAGTAGCTTATTAAAAAAATAAGGAACTCGTCATAAATCTATTTCATTTTTGCCCCTAGACTTTTTACCAAATAACAAGCATGCCCATTAGATCCTTAATATTATTTCCAAATATAAGCATGTCCTTTTATGTCATTTTGTCAAATGTCAGCTACTTTTTTAACAAATTGCACTAAACACTTTCATATTATAAGTACTAAAATAAACATAAAATAGATAATGAGAAAAACGACATTTAAAAAAAAACAAAAAAAATATATTATGGAATAATTCTCAAAAAATAAAATAAAAATATCTTTTTTCCAATGTGTGATATTTTTAAACGTTATTTTCAGGATGTGATATCATGTGAAATTAGTGATAAGATTGAGTGGACTAGTTTTCAAAATCTTCAATTGTTATGTAAATCCTTGTTTCAATTTATTAAACCAATTAGGATCAAAGTTAACAAAATTGTTCAATTCAATATTAAGCCCTTTAAGTCATTAAAAACTCTAGCATCACCTTTCCTGACATTGCTGATATTAATAGACTCTCAACTAAGTTCTTGTGGAAAAGGTATAATATTTACTTGTAATATACTTTTCTTTGCAAATAACATGAATTTTTGTAGTTTTATGTAATAAATGAAGGGATTTGGACACTTTTTGGACCAATTTAGAATTAATTCCATACATCCAAAAGGGAAAAACCACGGTAGAAAATGTTATAAAGTGTGCACAAGAGCAGTAATGCAATCACGTACTAAAACCTATGCAACCAAACTGTCAGATAAGCCTACTGATTTCCTAGCAGACTATCATTCACAATTGTTATATTGTGCACCCCTTGCATGATGCATGATGCACCATATTCACCATTACAACAATACATATTCACGCAAATTAATGTAGTTTATATATTTATCAAATTTAATATACATAATATAATATGCATATTCGCCCACGATATCATTCATATTCACCAAGTATACAATTCATATTCACCAATTATTATAAAATACATATTCACCAATGATAGTGTATATATTCACCGAATGTATTGCTCATATTCACCGAACGTATTGCACATATTCATCCATATTTACTTTGGCGCATGATTCAACAAGGAAGGGGTGGGTAATATAATTCGCGTATCACTTGCAAGTTTGGGCATTCTAACACTCACAACAAAAATTAATATTAAACATTATCTTGTCCTATACTTGCACTTAGCTTTCTCCCTAAAAACTTTAGAATATCTTTCTTTCCACAACCTGTGACATCATGTCGTGGTAATACAGAAATATTCCAAACAAATTTGTGTCATTTTATGGTACTTCTTTTCTCTCTTAAGAAATCATAGGCTGCTCCAACATTAAATTTACCAATTACACAAAATCAAGTCTATGATATGAAGCAAATCCTTCAAGCTACTAGAACTATCATGTTTTGCTCAAGCACGACAATATACAGAATAGGTCAAGGGGTTTAGATGTTGTGCCTAGTGAGAAATGTTGAAATTTGATCAAATATCTGTTCTTTGTAGTTGTTGTGTATGCTGAAAAATTGCTCAGTTTTGTTATTTGAGGAGGTTGCTTGTATTTGTGTTGGGAAAATTATGGATTTAACTGGTGGGTAAGCGAACTATACTAGATACAAAGTCTCACCAAATTTTGTTGTTTGTACTTTTTTCTTATTTTGATGGTTTGCAGATGTATACATAAATTGATGGGGTTGTGTGGAGGTTGCAAAATTTCCACTTTTTTGTTGTTGCGGTGATGGGTTGGTTGGGAGTGGTGGTTGAGTGAGATGGTGAGGGGGTTGGGGATGACAATGAGAGAAAATTAAGGTGGAGGTGGGGTGGGGGTTTTGGTGAGCTAAAAGCTTTTAGGGTGATAATTAGTTAATAATTCTCTTAACTATTGTCTAACTATAGTAACTAACACAGCATAATGTTAAAAAATGACAAGTCATAACTCAATGGCAGGAGACTCCATTGTCGGGTGACTGTCGGAATATTTTTGTTTGGTAGTTCTAATTATTGGATTATTTTCATTGATTTCGAAACTTTAGATTATTTTGATTGGTGACCCCGGATATTTTCATTAATAAAAAAACCTCTAAAAAACAGCTCTCTTACTTTGATTACCATCCAAATTAAAACACTTGATACCCAATATGAGTGCTGGTCTTCTCCGTTTGGTCGCCTGCTAGCCAAACTATTTTTCTTTATCACTCTCTTAACCTCACTCATACCATATATTCTCGATCATCATTCGTATGATTCATTTGTCCAATTATTTGCATTTGATCTCTCACCATTTTTGGACTTTCTGGACATGCATGCTTTAATATCTGTTTTAGTTACGAAGTTAACAAGGTGAGCCTATTTTCTCATCTCAAAGGTTTCTGAATATCCATTTTGTATTGCGGTGTTCATGGTGTGTATCTTCATATGCCTTTCGTTGCCAAAATCTATGTGGGAGTTGTTTTCGCTTGTGTGTCTCCTTACTTCTATTCCAGGTCTTTGGTGTTTAGCATAGAAAATCTATGAATTGTGTGGAGATCTGCCTTGCCTTGTTACATAACTTTATTGTTGATGACTTAAAAAAGAATGCAATAACCCATATAAGGGCCATCATCTTGATGGGGCTTTTGGAAGATATGAAATGGTTGTGCAACTTTATCTTTTGGTATGAATGACACTATTTAGTGATAATTTTTCCATCATTTGACTACTTCAGTGCTTTTAAATATCGTTGCTTCAGCAATAAAAAAAAGTGTCTCACTAAGGCTTCTAGTTTTTGTGATTTAGTTTAGACTTTAAGCCATCAAATGTGAAGGCATTATACAGAAGAGGTTTAGCTTATAGACGGATGGTATGTCTCCATGTTATTAGGGATGATTTGGTTGTTGCATTAGTTCAAAAATCAAAGATCAAGTGAGAAAGGGAGTTGAGGTTCTTAGAAAAGGAGTTGCTTGATGTATAGTAGACACTAGACATAGTGGAATTTTGATCCTTTTTATGTCGGCAAAGAAAAGGGAAAAAAGATAATGAAGTTGGCTGAAGAAGAGGTAACTAGGGTATTAATTCTACAAGCTAGAATGACAAGTGTATTTTAAGGGAAGGGTTTTGAACCAAAGCTTGAGGAGTCCTTGATAGGAAGCAAGGATGAGTTTGATAGCAAGAGGAAAAGGAGAGTAGAAAATGTCTTTGAAGTTAATAGTAGAAAAGGTAAACATGATCTCATCATTTCACCCATTGAGGAGGGTAGCTATATTACTTCTAATTCAAGTGTGTTGTTTTAGGAAATGGAAGTTGAGTTTAGAATGATAATTGTTCTACAACCGAATCATGTAAATTGAATGCTCCCATATCAAACATGGTGACTATGGGCTATGAAGGCGATTATATGGCCGTGGACAACACTATTTTCATAAAACAAATTCATGTGATGGTTACTTGAATAACCCTAGTGATAAGGA
Organism: Corrigiola litoralis; assembly: GCA_901111285.1. Classification (NCBI taxonomy): domain Eukaryota; kingdom Viridiplantae; phylum Streptophyta; class Magnoliopsida; order Caryophyllales; family Caryophyllaceae; genus Corrigiola; species Corrigiola litoralis. The sequence goes on along the minus strand of CAAKMY010034406.1, from coordinate 13,297 downwards.
ATGATCCTTTGCTACTAATTCTAAAAAGAGTAAAGTCAAGTATGTAACAAAAAAAGGCCATATTCCTCCCTCTACGTCCATGCTAGAGGGTTGGAGTTGTTGAAGTAGGGCAACGAGGTCATGTTCTATAATTCTTATTCTATGCCTGTTTCGAAAGTTCAACCTTTTATTTCAAAACTGTCTATCTTGGAAGAGAACCTCCATATTAAGAGGTCTCTAATGTTTCTGCTAGTCTCCATATAGGTAATGATAGGGACAAAGGCTATAAAGTCATGGGATTATATGATGCTCTGGGTAGTGCCTTCAAAAAATATTAAGAGAACAATATCCATTATGCAAAAATTAGGAAGGAGGAGATCATGTTGAGAGTTCAAGGAGGTTAGTTGAAAGCTATAACCTTAGTTGGAGATGCCATCACAAAGTCTTTCGTGTCAGCAGCAGACGACAATAATGATTTCAATACCTCTTATTTTAACTCCACCTCTCACATTCAATCTTGTAGAAGATGGAAGAGGAGAAGTCAATTACACCCCATGATCAGCTGTGCTATAGGGGATCACAAATATGTGTTGCAACCTAGAGTGTGGTGCTATGCGAGGATGTCGAGAAACCACCCGAAGAGAAAATGCTTATTAGTCCGAAAACCTAATGTGCTTTTGTCTTGCAGGTTATTTGTTCTATTCAAGTAGAAGGCATGCCGACTCTATACACAAGCGACATCAATCAATGTTGTGTCCAAGGATTTGAAGATGTAATGATTTTATTTTATTTTTTGACGAAGAAAGATATACTAACTGTGGGTATTGTTCTGTAGTACTCCCTCCGTCCCAGTCAATTCCACCCATATTCCATTTTGGGGCGTCTCATTCATTTCCCCTTATTTCCTATAATGGTATCTATTCTGTGGGTGACATTACCTCATTACCCTTACAAGTGGTGAGTTACAAAGGTAAAAGGCCCACCATCACCAAATAATGTACATTATTACCCTTGGCAGTGCTCTTCCTACCCCACCTATATGCCTTTTCTTATTTTTTTGTGCAAAAATGAAATGAGGGGAAATAACCGGGACGGAGGTAGTACATTGTATATTATGATTAAGCTTTGTCAAAAAAAAAAAAAAACCAAAAATTATAGTAACATTTTAAGAGGTCTGGGATTTGTCTTTCCACAATAAAAATGCTCATGGAACTCTTGGGCTCTAGATTTGTCTTTCCATCTAAAGGAGCTGCACCCAGAATTTAAACATCAAGAATGATCCGTCTTATTAGGCCCAGAAGGTCAAGAAAAAAGGGAAGATTGACATGAGAGATTCTTGACACTGAATAAACATCAAAAGAACGGAATAGGGAATGGAGTTGTCAACCCCCAGTCCCCCACCAACAATCTTATCAAGGAGGAGTAATAAGAATAAGGCAAGGATTAGTTTCCCTTGAAAACAATATTGTTCATGTCCACATCCTCCTGCAAGTTTTGTCATACAGAACCTGTACAATACCCGAAGAAGCTTCCTCCTCCTGTAGCTTCAGAAGACTAGCTACTTTCGAAAATCCCATATGATGCCTAGCCACAGAATCTTCATTCACGTCTGGTCTGATCTCTGGGTCGGAGGGTTTTGGCCGAGACATTGCCCACTGCATTGCCCATATAGCCAATGGGCGCATATAGCAAAGTGACCTGTACTGGTCATTGGCGTTCCAAGCTTCTGGAGTTTGAAAAGCGTACCTGTGGAAACAACAGCCAGAAGAGTAAGGACAAACTTCACCAAGCATTATAATCCCATTAGCAACAAACCTTCAGTCATACACACAAGGACAATCACTTATTGAGTTCCTTCCTCCTAATGTCATGTATATATTCAAAACCTTCCTTTCTGTACTACTAAATGCATATCTACAGACAAGCCCAGCAGTTCGGCATTTAGTCTTATTAAGACATCTGTTCTCTCCCTTCTTTCCTTTTTCCTCTTCTAAAATCCACAAGACTGCAGGGAACATTATCCCACATCTACCTTTGCAATAACCGGCCTTTGGTTTCAATCTAGTCAGGTAGATGGGCATTTTCTGCCATCTCAGAACACAATGAAACAAATGGGAAAATAATAAATGGTATAATAGCATTTTCAGGAGAACTAACAAGAAACCAATGGGACAAAATGTTCTATATCTAGATCTAAAGTTATTTTTGTTCTGTGATATGATAAAATAAATCATAATACTATGATTATGGAATATCTAAGTGGGACTACAGTATTCTCTATTGGTAAGCATCATCTCCTTTGTGATACAAATATGACTGCTCAAGTAAACCCTAGTGGGTTCGTGGCTGTTTAACTTGATCAGGAAGATGTTACAAGACAACATGACGCACCCTTAACCGCTCTTTTTTTCTTTCTTTTTTTTTTTTTGATAGAAAAATAATAAGATCATTACTGAAAAATCAAAAAGCGGATAAGAGGACAAGAAGTCCTGCCACCGAAAAAGAATTACAAAGTTGACCAATGCCTTTCAATACATGCACTCATGAATTGACAAATCATGTTTTCCTTGCCACACGCCTTTATATGCAGCATATTGTTAAGTACTATAATTTATCAGGTAGATCAGTTCTTGAAATACCAATCTGCCATAAACCAAGTAAAAAACTCACCCAAGCCCCTTTTGCGACCAGACAGCTTCATAGACTCCATATGCAGTCTGAAAACCCATGTCCGTTAGCCCTTCTTGAATCATGGTAGCAGCAAGAGCATAAGTGACACCTGACCATATCTCTCTTGACTGCATTGATGACATGTCAATGTTTCCATCAGGTAGCATCCCGTTTACAGCCCCTCGTCTTCCTTCCTTCACTTTCATGACATTGAACTCAAAAATAGTGGCAAGTGCACATTTTGCCTTCTCCTTATCAACAATTGGTGCTAAACCACATGCTTGAGCATACCTACAAGCATTTGGTTTTGTTTAGTCAAAGAAGAAGGACGTTGGGGGAGGGGCGGAGAGACAATATTTAATCATAGATGATACAAAAATATTCAGCGAAATGATCAGTTAGAATTTTGCACACATGACAGGCACAGCATCATGCAAGAGTTCTTATGGTTGGTGAAAAGCGAGATCTTTCCCAGAAAAGGAAAAGAGCAACAGGTAAAAGTTTCTTAAGCAACTTGAGACAAGGGAGTCCCAGAAAAGGACATAACTGAAAAATCCAAATGTTCTTGGGAAAAAATAAAACCCTACGTTCTTCCACAATCTGTCACACAGAAATCCATTAAGTTCTCCACATTTACTTTTATACCATAAACAAAGGTGGAACCAGAGTGAATGGTAAAGGAAGCTTTTGCCAGAAATACTCTTTGGTACCCTCTATCACTGCCACCCCAGCCTTCCTCCCTCTTCACCAACACCGTTCCCCCCATCCCCCCTGCAGCACAACCCAGCTACCACCAAAACAACCACTAGTATTCACCCGGGGAACCCAAGAACACCCTGATTGCACCATCAGCATAGATCTGGGATAAAAAGAAAAGGTGAGACGGAATTTTCGGTTGATAGGTGGTCGTTTAGTGGTGAGGCTTGTGGTGCAATGGATTGGTGGGGTGAAAATAGCGGTCACTCCTGGACAAAGGTGACAGTACAGTTGACATAGGAGGGGGTCGTGGTGGTGGGTTGTGAGGTGAGGGCTCCTGAGGTGTTGGTGGGGTCAGGTTGTATTGGTGGTTAGATCATGGTGGTGAGATGTAGAGTATAATGGGGGAAGGGTCTGGGCGGGGTTGGGGGTAAGGGAGTTTGTTGTGGGGACGTTGATGGGCAGGTGGTTTGGCGTACCAACATCAGGCAGTAACAGTGCGGTGAGTGTTGCTCAAATGGGGTGAAGACGGAGAGAAAGGATACAGAGCAAAAGCACTTTGGTCATTCAACATATCCCATAGTAACTTGAAAAGGAAATGTGGAGAATCCATTGGGACAACTCAAAATGGAAATGTGGAGAATCCAGTGTCATGATGGGACTACATTTCCGATTGAGGATGCCATAGAATCATATTCATTGTTAAGAATTTGTGCTCCATACCTGATGAAACTAGCTGTTTCGTAAACTAAAGGAGCACTATGTCGCTGTTATGTTTTCAAAAATAGGCGGTGAGAGAGTGACTTCACACTTTCAATCAATAATATTAATCACAGCATACCATTGTCCAGCCAATTGATCAGCTTGGATAGATGCGCTATTAGTACCCCCACTGCTGTCATAATTGAAGTATGAGCCATTCCATAATTCCTTCTGATAAACAGCCTTAGCTTTTTGAAACTTGTGCCAAAAATAATCTTCTGAGCCCTTATCACCAACTTCTCGTGCTAAAGCTGAAGCAGCTTCCAAGGCTGCAACCCAAAGCCCTCCACAGTAGGCACTCACACCAGTGACCGACCATGTGTCATAAGTCTGATCGGGAAAGCCTTCATTCTCAATCATGCCATCCCTATCCTTGTCAAATTGATCCATATAGGCCATGGCTGCATAAACTGCAGGCCAAACTGCTTGTGCGAATTTCCTGTCACCTGTAGCTATGACATTTCTGTATACCTGGAGAACGAATTTCGGATTCAAGTCTTTCCATCTATCAGTGTTATAGATGTTGTACGCATTTACTTCAAACCATGGATCATTGAGACCGATATCATGGGGAACAGCACCTAGAACTGATCGTGATGCCCATTTTCCATCATTTAAAAGTTTCATTCTACGAGGATCATGCATCAAAACTGCTGCAGCAAAGTCTCTCTGAATGCTAAGTTCGAGCTCTGGAAAGAGCATTGCCAGCGAAAAAGATGCATAAAAATGAACATCATATGTGTTCCACATAAGATACTCAATCCCTTCATAGTAAAGAAATTGACCAATATTTTCTTCCCCTTCTTGAAGTAAATTTGGGCCAAAAGCAGAATTAGATTTTACCGCCACGTGAGCTTGCTCAAGAACAGAAGTTATTCGCTCAAGGATGTCTACCGCAGTATCAGTTTTTGGGGCCATGCTCGTATCATTACTTAAGTCAGATTTTGACCGGATCAGTGACACTTTCTGCTCTTCAATTGCCATTGCACTGCTTAGTGGAGGTGAACCATCTGCGACAAAACAAAGGTCATATTTAAAAATATTGCTGATGCTGCTAAGCCAAAAAACATGAAAGCTTTCATGCACACCTGTCCAAACAGTTCCACCCGCATTAAGATAATAAAGCTCATTGAAAAGAGTTACTGGATACCTGAAAATCATGACCACATTGTTTTATGAGCGTCTAGTAATTACTAACCCAGATGTAGCTTGCAGTTACACTATTACAGACTCACCATTCTGGAAGTCGTTTGTCTTGAAGAATCGGCATCTGCCATGCATCAATTTGAGACTCCCAGTGTCCATGATCTGCAATAACGATAAAAGCATCAACTGAAACTGGCTACAGCAACCCCTAGATTCCAATTTTTTGTTTATGTCCCTTATTCAAGAAATTTGAGTACATTAGACTTTCAGAACTGAATTACTTACCAACTATAGCACGATATGCAATATCGGCTGCTGAATTCCCATTTGAGCCATAGAACTTTGTATAGCGCCTAAAACGATCATACAGAAAGTGTAAGGCAAGGCTTAAACACCACAAAAGAAATAATAGATGTCCTGAGAGTTTCAACACTGACCTGTGATACGTTCTCCCTCTTGAGAATGTCGCTTCAGGGCAGTCCCATGAAAGTGAGAATGTGACAGTACGTGTAGCTCCTGACGGCACCATAAGTGAAGCTGCAATTGCAGCCCCAATGCATGATCCAGGCTTTGATGCAGCTGATGTCTCTGGACAGTTGAGGTTATCAAAGGATCCATGCTACATCAAGAAAACAAACTAGCATTCTAGCAATCAAGAATACTTAAGATGCTCATATGAGCATACTGGAAATAGATTAAGTTACGCACTCCAAACAATTTAGATGTCAATTTTCTGCAGCTATATACTCTCAATGAAACCCACGGACTTCAATTCAAACAACAATATTGAAGGATCCTGAATGATGCCCTGGAATATCATAGCTTCCATGAAAGTATTACACAGATTTATAGTATGTGAACGATGAAAAAGGCTCTACCAGAAGCTAACAAGATAAATAGATATACAAGATAGAAACTAATATCGCAGCAGTTGAAGGCAGTGCGAAGCACAAAATTGGATACAAAACTTAAGCAAAACTGATTCCAGGATATAGCTTGAGAATCTTGTCATGACCCCATAACTGAGATTTTTCAAGAACATGGACCTCTACTATTATGCTATCACTCACCTACACCTATGATGCTCGGACTCTTCATTTTTCCTCCAAGTACCCGTGTCGGATACTTTTGACACGGATATGGGTGTGGACAAGGGATACTTCATTTTAGTCTAAAAACATGCATTTTTTCGAAAAAATAGCCGAATCTGACACTTGGATATGCACCCGTGTCGGATATGGGATAACGGGTCCGAGCATCATAGACCCACACAATCAAAGCTATTAGTCTATTCAGCCCTCAGAGAAGATGCTCAGATGAATACGGTCAGAACATTGCAACAGAATATGACACTAAAACTTCTAAGACTACTCAATTATGGTTCCCCAGTCAACAATAATATGCATAATAGCTAGGAATATGACAGAAATATTCCATCTTAGCTCGAATTTCCAACTTTTATGAGGTTGAACCAGTTTTCATAGGTTATGATAATGGTTTAGGTTATTAATCTAAAAATGGGGGTTAAATCATATGAATTCAAAAAGCTGGGATATCAAAATAAATGTAACATATGACATCAAAGCAATTGTTTCACAATAACAATATAAATTGCAATGAGAAGTGAAGTCACAAACCTCTTTCATCTCCCTCCACATATCCGCTGCTGTAATACCTTCTGATTCTCCAGAGATAACAAAACATGGACACTCAGAAACGTGAACCCCCTCTTTATTCTCTGCTGCAATGGCAAAAGAAACTGGGGCGAATCCATTTGCTGTTCTGCATATCAAATGAGCATGCCAATAGCAAAGTATAAGAATAATGAAACATTTTACAACAGTGAAAACTGAAAATCATAGATTCTACTGACACATTTACCATAAAAGTAAAATCACTTACTGATGATTCAAAAGTACACCATGCATACCATCCTTCATCCTGATATTATATTTGACCTTGTATGTCAGGATAAAATATTGGCAATGTCAAAAGAAAAACAAGACAATGCTGAAATTTTCTTGACTAAGTACATAATGAAACCATTCAAGCTCTTACGTGATCTTCGAGTTATAGTGATTACCAGTACATCCGGAATCTCCGCCAACAGAATTCTGAAAGTGCATCAAATATACCACTTAGCATCACCATTCAAAATGAGTCGGAAAAACTGATACTATAATATGTTATCACTGCAGAGATGAAAAGGTGAAACAGATGGCCGCCTAAATTACCGCCCATGTGAAAAGTAAGCTCACTTCAGCAGCAGTATTGCCGGAATTCGATACCTGAAACAAATGCACTGCCTTGATGAAGAAGCTGAAACGTCAAAAGTATTGATGTGATGGCAAAATTTTCGGGTCATCTTACTGTGAAAGTAAATACTGCTACAGGAAAGCTGCTCTCCTTATAATTATGGGGAATAACAGGTGAAAGTTGACGACAAACTATCCCTAGTGTTGGGTCGGGTTCACCTGCATATTAGAATGAAGGATAAGGCAAGGTGCAACTAAATATCAAAGTGTTAATGTTCTGGAATCTAGCAATCAATATTACCATCATATACAGTCCATGCCCTTGGGTAGAGCGCATAGTATGTTGAGTTATGCCCCTTTAAGTTCCAATCCCAACTTCCAATCCCTGACGCAGTGCTTCCCCTGTTCAAGCAACAAAGGTTGAGATTTTCATTGTTGGCACAACCCACCATACTGAATAAACTAATTAACTAAACGATAGGGTAAAACGTGCATACTTGAGCATCTCAGGGTTTGGCGGACATAGCACGGATGCGTATTTTTCACCATCAGGACGTGAAACAAAAACCTGCACAAAAGGTGACAAACAATAACAGACCAGCAACAAGTGAAACCTAACAGATATTGAAAAACTCCTTAAATACAGTTTGTCCAACCAACAGATCCGTCGCACAAAATAAAAAATTGCAACAAAATAACCAGCCAGATTATGTACAAGCAATTGATATTGTACAAAGAGGAAATGAAAAATTATTAACAAAAAGAATAGAAGTTCCATTAGCGAGATTCCTTTCATTTTCTACTATAAGGACGAAAAACTTCCCTTCAGTAAAAATACGACGTGCTCAACTTCAAATCTAAAGAAACTTGAACACAGCCTTTACGTTCAATTTATTACAGAACCAAATTGGTACTACTAAAATCATAACAATTTACTACCTGAGTAAGAAGCACCATGCAGGGTTGACACCCAGACTCTAATATCATATTCCTAAGGAAGACGTTTTGCAAATCTCAGTCAACATCTCCGGGCATATTTTCATTCAATCACGTCAGACCTCCTAGCTATTTGTGGCAAATAGTCAAAGAAGCAAGGAGCAAAATGAATGAGTAGCAAATATTATTGGTATAACGAAGACAAAGTTACTTGATTGTCCAAGGAAGCAATGACGAATGGTTACTTTTATTCCAGGAAAAAGAAAAGAAAACTGGATTGGGGATTGGAAATCCAGAAATCAGGTATCAATAATAAAGACAGTGACTTTACAAACGCTTCCTCAATATAAATGCTGGCTTAGATTTTCCCCTTTGCCTCTCTTCCTTTTGATGATAGCTAGCATCGTATGTTTCCATAACACCCATTTAATTCCCTTTCATATGCACAAACCTTATAAGAATAAGCGCCACCAAAGAACGAGGACACACCCATTGCTCCTTTCGAATGCCAAAGAGCCTAAGCCACAAAAATAGGGGACATCACGGTGAAGAGAAAAGATCCGGCCCCAACTCACAACCTCTCCCACACAAGACACAAACATCCAGACTGTATGAGGCCTATGACCTTATGTCAGTAACATTAGTGCTCCACAAAAACATAGTCCAAAGTATAAGGGAGTCCAAAGAAAGCTGCACCTTCAAGGGTGCTCAGATTTCCAAATACTTTGTGAGGAACATCTCAATAAAGACATAAGAAACAAATGGAACTCCTAATTAAATCCGCTCTCCGTATGCAACCATCCTCAATCCCTCACCCTCAGTCAAAAGCACAATATCAAGAACTGACACCAAGTCAGCGAGTTCCTCCATATTCCGTTCATAAGGTGATCTTCGCGATTGAAGATTAACCCCTGCTCCCCTCACAACAATAAAAAGCCAAAACCAGTACATTATAGAGGTACAGAATTGCCAGGTCTTTATTACACTGATTACGGATATAAACAACATATACATTTTCTGGTTAAAATAGTAATTTGACGTGCTTCTCCATAAGGCATAGCTAAAGCCCTAACGGTGAAAGGTTGCATTTTGCACTTACAGAAAATTGGTTCGCAAAAACAGGTTTGTCTTCACATGTTCTAGGAAAAAGTTGCCAACGCTGAAACTCGCCTTTGTAACTTCGTCCTATGCTTCCAGCCCTAATCATCAGTTTTAAGGAAGCAAGGAATAAGCCAAAGTGGTATCAGTCTTCCAGACTCAAGATTGAGAAGGTCAGCTAAAATAGGAAAAAATAAAAACACAAACATATTGTTGTGCTGCAAATCATAAAAAGATCTACTCCCTGCTTCTTGCAGTAGCAACATATAGGCCCGAAGAAATACATACATTACATATTTTGTTAATAGCAAGAAACCAGAGTAGTAAGTAGTAACTATGTAATAAGATAAGACAGCACGAAAAGATTATAATGAAATGAATTTGACTATGACTCCACAAAAATGATAGAAAACAGAAATATACCCAATCCCTCCCAGGGGAACACCGTGGTCAGATGTCACAGTGCGCCTAAAGAAAGGATTGATAATTGCCCCCTGAAAATTGAAGGTGTAGTAGCATTAGTTGCACCATTGGTCATGACTAGACAAGGATATTTGTCAATTGTCAAAATATATTCAAACTTTTCATGGTAGATGATATTACCCTTCCTCTTCCAGCTTCTTCTCGGACATGACGCCACAGCCGGAAACCAATAGGAGCCTGCCATAAGTTTAAGATAAGGGAAGCACCAGAAATGAGCAACTTTAAAAACCTACAGATGTCAAATAATTATAGATCTGCCAGCATTCATCATTCTGACAACGTTGACAGTAGCAAAGCAATGTAGGAAAGGTCAAATAAGTAAATGGCCTTAGGATCGGTTGAGCACTCATAAGGTACCTTTTTACTTCATTTGAATAGAGAAACACAATTAAAATATTGAAGAAAGAATCAACTAGAAACGCACACCCTGAGACAGAGAGGACTTTCCTTTCCCAGGCTAAAGCTTGGCATTACATAGCAGATATTATTGCCATAATCTCAATTAAACTCTTATTCAGCCTTTTCTTTGCCACAAAAGGAGACATTAAAATTATTCCAACTTTATTCCCCAGCATCTCAAAAGAAAGGGGCCACTTCTAATTTGGCAACAATTTGTATGGAAAAGCCCTCAAAGATGAGTGAAGCATGAGAAAGCAACTGATAAGAAACTAGATAAACTTAAAACACCCCGAAAAAAGTGGCATTGCAGGAAACTGGTTGGAAAGTGATAATAATGCAACCGACAAAGTAAACCCACCATGCATAGACGGCTCCTTACATTCGCCATGATCAATGGCATTCGCGACTAAAAAAGCTAGACTCAAACTAGATTTTGCCTAGGAGTAAACCACCAAACACTTCCCATAATCTTTCAGAAGATTTTCTATGAGACGATCTTGTTTAGCAAGTAACATTGCTAAAAAGTAACACGAACTTCTAATGTGTCACTTGTGAAGCATAGTATAGTCACTTTTCCCTAATATCTCATATGAGACGTTGTGCTGTAAGAGTGGGAAAACAGATAGCAATTCTCCAACCACGAAAATGAATATCAATAAACCACTCGTAAGTCGTAATCACCTCAACACAAATCAATACAAGTCAAAATCAAACACGAAACTAAACCCAAAAGCTCGGTACTTAACAAAAATCAAATAAGCATACCAAATGAACACACTCGCGGACACTCAAACTGAATTCCGGAGGAACATTAGCTTCATCATCAAGCTTCCGGTTCCAACTCGGCTTTACCGGTATCCCTGGATCAACCATAATCTACACACCACACACACAATAGTCACTTCCGGGAAAATCAAAAATTGACCCAAAAAAGTCGATTTTTGTATGCTTCAAGTATCCTATCAATTCAAATGCAAAGCCTAGATTTTAGTTAAATATAATAGGTAAAAATCAATAACGATGTGCATTTGGAATTTAAATATATATTTCTTTCACAAGTATTTCATAATATCATCATAATGCAAAAATTGACTTTCTACTAGTACCTCCATCCCAAACACAAAATATCTTAAGTTAAGGATGTCACATTTTATCAACACGGTAAAAAAAAGTGACCATTCTAAGTCAAAAGGTGGACTTTAAGACGGTGTAACTTTAACTTAAAAATAGACAGTCTTGTAAAAATCACTTTATGCAATCTAAAGGTGCATAAATTCTTCGAAAAGACCGTCTACTTTAACGATAATACAAGAATTCACTTTATACTATTACCTCCATCCAAAACACAAACTATCTTAAGTTAAAGGGGTCACATTTTATCACATGGTAAAAGAGTGATCGTTCTATGTCAAAAGGCGACCGCTTTAAGATAGTGTAACTTTAACTTAAAAATAGACAGTCTCATACAAAACACCGTGCAATCTAATGGTGCACAAATTCTTAGAACAGAGCGTCTACTTTTATGATAATACAAGAATTCACTTTCTACTAGTAGTCTAGAACCTCCATCCTAAACACAAACTATATTAGATCAAAGGGGTTACATTTTATCAACATGGCAACAAGTGACCGCTTTAAGATAGTGTAACTTTGACTTAAAAATAGACAGTCTCATACAAAACACTTTGTGCAATCTAAAGGTGCACAAAATTTCAGAAAAGACCGTCTACTTAGAGCAACTTGCAAGCTAAATGAACTCAAGCTAAAAAGACGGTCTCTCCCAACACTTTCTAAGCTGTTAGTAAAGCGAAAAAAGACTTCATGAGTGGCCAATAATCTTAGTCACAAATCGAGTCCAAGTGGTCACTTTTTGTCAACACGATAAAAGAGTGTCCACTCTTAAGTCAAAAAGCGACAACTTTAAGATGGTCTAATATTAACTTAATGAGTGGCCAATTATCTTAGTCATAAATTGAGTCCAAGTGGTCACTTTTTGTCAACACGATAAAAGAAAGTCCACTCTAAGTAAAAAAAGCGACAACTTAAAGATGGTCTAATTTTAACTTACACTTTACAAGCAGTAGCATTACTTCAGATTTACAATTAAACAAAAAGGAATATTAGAATCAAAGGTTAAACCTTAGTGCTGTAGGAAGCGGGGAGAATGAATCTTGACCGGAGGATTCGACAAGGGAGAGAGAGAGCGTGGGTCCCGCGACTTTGCCGGTTATTTGTCGGTTCCCTGTCGCCGGTAAATGGGGATGCTGTGATGATGGGGGAATTAATTTTTTTTTGAGTTGTGATTAATTGATTAATATAGAAATAATAATAATTATCACCAGAAAAAAAAATAGTAATAATAATAATGAGTTGTGATTTTATATTTTACTGGTGGGAACTGGGGATTGAACTTTAATTTATTTTTTTAATGATGCTAATATAGAAGGATGTCAATCATGCCATGATAATAATTTGGTAAGGCATGCGTAGTGGTGATGTTACGCGGCAACTGTAACCACAACTTTTTAAACCAAAACATGGTCAGTTTTCTTTTTCAGAATTTTGGTGAACATTTGAATGTAAGTTGAAATTAAACTTTTTTCAAATAATTATTTTTTTTATTTAAAGTGGTTATTTTGAAGTCAGAAAATGATTGATGTCAATAGACACTCATTGTACATTATATTACATAACTAGTTGTGAAGCCCGTGCGATGCCCGGGCCACCTATAAATGCTCATTTGTTATATGTCGATTCAATTTTAGCCCATACATATCATTTTGATATTTAAAAAAGTAAATGGTTAAGTTTTTTAATTGTTACTCGTGGCAAGTTTTTTCACTAATATTTTGTAAGAAATAAACATTTTTCAA
>CAAKMY010034404.1:0-40592 GCA_901111285.1 Corrigiola litoralis | reverse complement strand
CTTTATACGCATCTATAAGTTCCTAACATAAAGACCCATCTAAATTACAGGAGCGTTAAAAGTTTAAATCTTAGAAATTTATGAATGCTACCATTCTATCTTTATTTTATATATGGTATCATGATGCATGTTTATGAATGATCCGGTCATCTTGTACCTTTTTCTAGTCTACCTTAGCCATCTTAAGATATACCCTCAAAAAAGGAAACAAAAGGAACAAGAAGAACAACCCACCTCAATATACTGTTTTGGATTCTGTAATGTGAAACTAAATGTGATCTTGAACTGATTCTGTACATTTTTGCAGAAAGCCAGATGCTGCTACTGAGCAGGCAACTGATGGTAATCAGTCCGAAGACAAAAAAGTTAAGAAGAAGAATAAGAAGAGAAAAACTGACAAGAAGACCGACACGTCAATTGATGTCGAAAAGCCTTCTGAGGCTGATTCCATGATGAAGAGTGGCAGAACAAAAGCAGATTGCAGCCGCAGGACTATTGCAGGTGGCTTGGTCATTGAGGATTTAGAACTTGGTGAACAAGATGCAAAAGTAGCTTCTAAAGGAAAGAAGGCAAGTTAGAGATTCATTTGCTGTTCCTGTTTTGTTAATTAGGGTGTTTGGTTTTGTTTGTTTGTTTGAAAACTATGGACTTGGCCGCTTGAGTATATCCATCTTCTGTTTTGTTCAGGTCACTATTCATTACACTGGTAGGCTTAAAGAAGGAGGCCAGGTTTTTGCATCGACTGTTGAAAAAAGTCCTCTCAAGTTCCGCGTTGGTATGCTAATATGCTATTCACATTTTTCAATCTTTTAGTAGTGTCTTTTTGGATAAGACTTTGAACTTAATTTCTGCCACTAAAGAATATGAGTCAATTTTCGTAATGCTATTTACAGGTAAAGATGATGATGATGCTCCGGATGGACTACATCTTGGGACTGAGGGTAATACTTCTTTTGAAATCCTTCTATTTTGTCACCTCTAAGAACTGGATTGTCTTTTTCTATCTATGTGTGGTTTAGAAAAACAGATCATGTATTGATCACTTAACTTTTGTTCTTAGGCATGCGAGTTGGTGGCAGAAGAAGGCTTCTAATTCCTCCTGCATTGGGGTACTACTTTCGCACTTGGATGCTCCTTGCTATAACATAATTTTTTGATTGAGTTTTTCTCCGTTTTACTTTTCTAATGTCTTGCTGATTGCATTTTTTGTTTCGGTTTATATGATCAGATATGGAAGTCATGGCACTGAAGGTGTACCGCCTAACTCATGGCTGATAATGGATGTTGAGCTGGTCAAAGTTCGAAAATAATTTGGCTCAGCCTACCTTTTGATCGTTTAATTATTAGATCTCTTGGTGTGACAGTGTTGTTACTTGTTACTTCAGTCTGATCAAGCATGAACCTCATCGAGTTGGTATCACATGATTTATACATGTATTGGAGCTTAATGGTCATTATCAAATGTCTGGATTATATTTAAGAGTTGGCTTTAATATCTGATATCATTGACTTAGATGAGAACATTTTTACAAACATGACGTCAATTGCTCTTTTGAATGAATTCAAGCCCTTTTCACCTCATACGAATTTCAATGAGCTTCATATCTTTTCATTTCCTATCAATTTTTTTCAACTACTTTCTATTCTTTTCAATTATACCAATTTATTTATTTTTTTATAAAAGTTGACCAAACAACAGTTTCGTGTATATAATCAACGAATGCGGGCCATAAAACTTGTTACCGATGAAAACGGGAGTTTGATTGTTGGTGATGATGTGTTTATATATAGAATCAACGAATACTCTAGAAAAAATTGTATGTTCTCAAATGCAGTAGTGGTTCTTGCTATCTAAAATAAAAACCTTGGCATGGTGATTTGCTAGATGATTCATAATCATTCATTTTGGCTGTAACAGAATAAGTTATAACAAGGATTTCAATGTTAATCTAATAATCTGCATTTCGTTTTCCATACAAACTAAAAATAACTTTATCAAAAAATAGAAAACTAATTTAAGTGAACAAAAGGGAGAAGAAAAATTTTAATTAAAAACAAAAAATTGAAATACAAAGATAAGTAGATGAAATATGTCAGTGGTACAAGGAGCGAATGTATAAGGGAAATTATTATAACAATAAAACGTAGAGAAAATTGAGAACCAAAACACAACGTCGAGTGCTTTATAGTAAAAAAAGAAAAAAATAAGATTGCTGACTTATTAGATAGTAATATACAAAAGCAGAAATTAAGTTCAAGAGGTGGTTCGGTTACTAATCAACGGTTAGCCATGTAGGAAGACAGTTAGAGCGACATAAAGGACACGATTGTGTCTTCTTGAACCACTTTGTGACGCAACTTTCATGGAAAACATGGTTGCAGTTGGGCAATTTCCTAGCCCCATCTCCTTCATCTTTAACATCTAAATCATCTAGGCAAATTGAACAAACTTTCTCATCAACCATGTCCACATCTTCCACCCTCGTTAGCCCTTGGAGCGCCAACTCAAAGCCGTTAAACCAAACTCGTCGAACTTCGAAACATGCAATCATTGATTCTAGTTTTTGGTTATGACTTTGAAACTCAACTACTACTTTACTAATCTCAGTTAGTAGGCTTTGGAGTACTTGGTCATGAAAGCTTTCTTGAAGTCCAAGGCTGTTTAAAGCATCCAAAACGTCGTCGGGCTCGCAAACCTGGTTGTCTAAATTTAACTCATACTTTTTGAAGCCAAATTTCTTGAAACGACAAGGAGTTGACGAATTTACGAGTTTCTTATCTATTAGGTAAATATCTACGCTGAATTTTTTGTCCGAAGGAGATGAAGATGATGCTTGGCTGCTGTTACAAGTAGTGATCGTGGTGACATGAAATTTGGATTTAATTTGTTGAGGTTCAAGACCTGGAGGAGCAAGAATAGTATCCATTGATTTTGGTAGTAACAGGTTCTTGATGCAGGAGCTTTGGGTTGATAGAAAAAAATAAAAGGAGGTAGGATTAGATAATTGAGAAGGCTAGGAGGTAGACGAGGTGTATATATATATATATATATATATGTACTGTAAACATTGAACATCTAGGAAAGCAGTCATTTAGCAGAAATAAAATAGGAAACAAGTTTGCCATTGGATAATGCTGTACTCCTATATTAATTAGGATTTAGGAAAGCTGAAACAAGGAGGAGACTTATTCTGTCCGGATCTATGTCGCATGGATGATCTGAACGGTGAAAAATCCCCCGAAAGCATGAACAAACCTTTCACTAAACAAACGTGTCCTCACTTCTCATTCTGTCGCATGGACGATCGGAATGACCGAATGAACAAACCTTTCTCTAAATAAACATATATGTTCTCACTATAGAAAATCACGTACCATTGTGCTCTGCTACATGTAGTCTAAATATATATCAGATAGATAATTCTTTACTCGAAACCCAAAAACCCCGGAACAAATAATTTCAGGGACCACGAACATATGTTTCTTAAGATATAATAACTCTGGTCTCAGTGATTGTAAATCTTTACTTGTACACCATTACTAAACCTATTTCATGCGCATGCATGTTGCAAAGGCAGAAGCCAATGGCACTGGAAAAGCCTTCTGCAGGTGCATGACAGTATAACAGACTCAACTTTTGTACTTGTGCTGCCTAACAGAAGAGCATTGACTGGGAGAGGAGGAGCAGGTGTAAATAATGCATTAACTGGGTATTTGCCATTAAACCTACTTCAACATTATAGTAAAAGTAGTTCACTGGTGAGTTAAAAAAAAAAAAAAAAAAAGTAGTTCACTGGTAATGTATAGGATTTCAACATTACAGTAATAGCAGTTCACTATTAAACTAAAAGCAGTCCAGTATTAGAGTAAGACTAATTCTTGATGGGAAGGTTTCGTAGTAAAATCACTTGCATTATTGACCGGATTCATATGTTTGATTGTAGTAGAGCTATAGAGTTAAGGAGGGTTGAATAAATGGTTAGTTAACTATAACTAAATGAGGTCTGATGCAACTTTGTGAGATTTGAATGGTTGATTGATGCTAAAATGCTCTTTATGTGAGTATGTTGCATCTGAGTATGCGAAATGGCTCCAGATACTCCCTCAGGCGCTGGTTGCTGGGTTTATGATAACTGATGCTGACTTTTAGAGGAAAGGGTTGTTCTTACCTGATTGGCATCTTAAGACAATGCAATAGAAGAACAAACTTTCCTAGCGATTCTGTTTTTTTATGCACTTGATCGGTACAAGTCCTCGGATAGCAGTCACTGTGTATCCGTACTGGATAGATTGACTCTCACTTGAATAACAAAATAAGTGATTTCTATAGGAAGCTAGAAGTGCTATGTCCAGCAGAATTCTATTAGAAAAACTCAAGTGATCTAGAGAACTTTCTTCGACAATGGAAACAAACTCTCCACATATCTGAAACAACCACCAAATGTAATTTCCAATATCTTGAGCGTGCTCTTTGGGGGATTATAAAGGCAAGAATACTGTTCCTCTTCAGCACTCTGGTCCTCAATTGTGACCACAAGATCACCATCCATTCGAAATGTCTTGACCCATGGACCACTGAATTCGGGTATTTGCCCGATAGTGACTAAATATTGCCATGATATTGGAACTCGAGAATATTGCCATGATAGTAGAACAACTCTTTTGACATACAAGGAGTAATTTTCCTTGTAAACGTGCCAATTTAAAGCCTTGCACTTAAATTCTTCCACTTTTACTTTACAAAAACATTATAAACTAAATTGAACAACTCTTTTGAAATGCAAGAAGGAATTGTTCTCTAATCGTGCCAATTTAAAACCTTTACACTTAAATTCCTCCCTTTTTCCTTTACAAAAGTCGTATTTTCTCTGGCGTAGCCCAAATCATCTGTTTTGTCCATTACGCACAAGCTCGAACCGAGCGCAAACACATTGTATAATCTAATAAGGAGGAATGACATTGCCTCATGCTTCAGTTATGCTCAAATACATCCTATGAATATGCTTGGTCAATTTAGGGACTTTTTCCGGAAAATAAAAATGGACCTAAAAACCGGTTTTTGTATAACCCACGAAAAAACCCCGTCTCAGCCCCGAAATATTATCGGACGAAAATTGGCAGACAACGTGTTAAGCACATATAATGAAAGATGTAACAAGAAAATTTCCAAAAAGTAGCTTTGGCATAGCCCAAACCATCGGTTTTGTCCATTATGCACATGCTCGAATCGAGCGCTAAACACACTGTAAAACTATCAAGAAATATGAATGACATTGCCACATGCTTCAATTATGCTCCAAAACACCTTATCAACATGCTTGGTAAATTTAGGGTCTTTTTCGGAAAATCAAAAATCGACCTACAAAGGCGGTTTTTGTAGAGTATAACCCACGAAAAAACCATGTCTCGGGCACGAAATAGAATTGGACAAAAATTGGTAAGAGGTTCCTAAACACACATAATAAAGAAAGGAACAAGAAGATTTCCAAAAAGTAGCTTTGGCGTAGCCCAAACCATCAGTTTTGTCCATTATGCACATGCTCGAATCATACGCTAAAGACACCGTAAAACTATCAAGAAGGAGGAATGACACTACCATATGCTTCAATTATGCTCCAATTCACCATATGAACATGTTTGGTAAATTTTGGGACTTTTCCGTAAAACTAAAAATGGATCCAAAAAGCCGATTGTTGTGGAATATAACCCACGAAAAAACCTCGTCTCGACCTCGAAATAGAATCGGACAAAAATTAGAACGAGGCATCCTAGACACATATATTGAAGAATGGAACAAGAAAATTGCCATAACGTAGTTTTGGCGTAGCCCAAACCATCGGTTTTACCCATTATGCACATGCTCGAACCGTTATGCTCCAATACACCCTATGAACATGTTTGGTAGATTTCGGGACTTATACCGGAAAATCTAAAATCGACCCAAAAAGTCGGTTTTTGTTGACTACAACTCACCAAAAAACCTTTTCTCGGACCCGAAATAGAATCGGACGAAATTTGGCAGGAGGCAATCTAGACACAGATAATGAAGATTGGAACAAGAAAATCTCCAAAAAGTAGCTTTGGGTTAGCCCAAAGCATCGGTTTTGTTCATTATACACACTCATAATTTTGAATTGAGAAGGAGTCAGCGATGCTCGAATCGAGCGCTAAATACACCGTAAAAATATCAGGAAGGAGGAATAACATTGCTCCATGCTTCAATTATGCTCAAATACATCCTATGAACATGTTTGGCAAATTTCGGATCTTCATCTGTAAAATCAAATATCAACCAATAAAGCCAGGTTTTGTGGACTATAACCCACGAAAAAACCTTGTCTCGAAAATTGGCAAAAGGCATCCTATACACATATAATGAATAAAAAAACGAGAAAAATGCAAAAATGTAGCTTTGGCGTAGCCCAAACCATCGGTTTTTATCCATTATGCACATGCTCGAACCGAGCGCTACACACACCGTATAACTATCAAAAAGGAGGAATGACATTTTCCCATGCTTCAATTATGTTCCAATACACCCTATAGAAATGTTTGGTAAATTTTGGGAACTTTTTCGAAAAATCAAAAATCGACCCAAAAAACCGGTCTTTGTGGGCCCACGAAAAAACCTCGTCTCGGTCCCGAAATAGAATCGGTCGAAAATTGGCAGAAGGCATCCTATACATATTTAATTAAGAATGAAACAAGAAAAATGCGAAAAAGTAGCTTTGGCGTAGCCCAAACCATCGATTTTGTCTATTATGCACATGCTCGAACCGAGCGCTAAACGCACCGTATAACTATCAAGAAGGAGGAATGACATTTCCCCATGCTTCAATTATGCTCCAATACACCTTAGGAACATGCTTGGTAAATTTCGGGACTTTTTCCGGAAAATCAATATTCGACCCTAAAAGCGATTTTTGTGGACTATAACCCACGAAAAAACCTCGTCTCGGTCCCGAAATAGAATCGGTCGAAAATTGGCAGAAGGCATCCTATACACATATAATGAAGAATGAAACAAGAAAAATGCGAAAAAGTAGCTTTGGCGTAGCCCAAACCATCGGTTTTGTCCAATATGTATGCACATGCTCGAACCGAGCACTAAACACACCGTATAACTATCAAGAAGGAGGAATGATATTGCCCCATGCTTCAATTATGCTCCAATACACCCTGGGTTCATGTTTGGTAAATTTCGAGACTTTTTCCGGAAAACCAAAATCGACTCAAAAAGCCGGTTTTTGTGGACTATAACCCTCGAAAAAACCTCATCTCGGCCACGAAATAGAATCGGACGAAAATTAGTAAGAGGCATCCTAGACATACATAATGAATAATGGAACAAGAAAATTGCCATAACGTAGTTTTGGCGTAGGTCCATTATGCACATGCTCGAACCGAGCGTTAAACACACCATAAAACTATCAATAAGGAGGAATGACATTGCCTCATGCTTGCGTTATGCTCCAATACACCCTATGAACATGCTTGGTAAATTTCGGGACTTTTTCTGGAAAATCAAAAATCGATCTAAAAAGCCGACGGTTATATAAACCATGGAAAAACCTCGTATTGGATGAAAATTTGCAGGAGGCATCCTAAACACATATCATGAAGGATGGAGCAAGAAAATCACCAAAAAGTAGTTTTGGCGTAACACAAACTATCGGTTTTGTCCATGATGCACGTGCTTGAACCGAACGCTAAACACACAGTAAAACTATCAAGAAAGAGGAAGGACATTGCCACATGCTTCAATTATGCTCCATTACACCCTATAAACATGTTTGGTAAATTTCAGGTCTTTTTTCGGAAAATAAAAAATCGACCCAAAAAACCGGTTTATGTGGATTATATATCCATTAATATTTCGAATTCCATATTACTTAGATAAAATCAACTAATTATTCCATCTATAAGGATTTTGAATTTTTTTGTTTTTTCGGTACAAACTAATTTTGAAATCTTTACAAAAAAAAAAAAAAAAATTGAAATCTAGCACTTAATATACTCACTTTAAAAACTGTACGACTTTTTAACCCATGAACACGTCTCAAAAATCTAATTATTCCTTCTAAACGTACCAATTGAAAACTTTTCACTTAAAAATCCTCCACTTTTACCTTACAAAAATACTATAAAAAAAAAGCAGCTAGTATTGGGAGAGACCCTTTACTTTTATTATAAAAGTAGACCAAGCCATGTTGGCCCAATAAAAACATATAAATTTACAAATAATTTGGGCTTGTACTAAGCTTATGAAAATTTACCTTACAAAAAGTTGGTCTACTTTTATGATAAAAGTAGACGGTCTTCTCTAATAATTTGTGAAAAAACAAAGTGGAACAACTCTTTTGACTTTTATGGAGTAATTATTCCTTTTAAACGTGTCAATTTAAAACCTTGCACTTAAATTCTTCCACTTTTACTTTACAAAACCTTTATCAAAAACTAAATGGATCATCTCTTTTGAAATGCAAGAAACAAGTATTCTCTAAACGTGCCAATTTAAATCCTTCCACTCTACTTTACAAAAGTCGTATTTGCTTCATTTAAAAACGACTTTAAGATAAGAAGAATAATGCTTCAAATTAAAAAGAAAAAACGCAAAAGCATCATAAATAAATAAATAAATAAATAATTCATAATGCGTTAGCAATAGCATCAATGAAGCATAAAGTAAGGATTAGTTAGGTTTATAATCGATTCATAGTGGGCCCCACCCCACCCCACCCCACCCCACCCCACCAAACACTAAACTGTTTTAATTAAGTCAACATCCCTAACGGCTAAAGCAGCAGACCAGGGAACACAACTCAACTCAACTCAAACACAAAGCATAACTTAAAGTACTTACATAACATAAGATCTAAAAAACAAAAACAAAAAAACATAAGAGTTAAGATACAAAAAAAATAAAAATATAACATAAGAGTTAATAAGATTAAGACCGTCCTGCCTTTGTTCACTCCTTAAACCCTTCCTAACATTATCCCCACTCTCTCTCTCCTCTCTCCGCCGCCGCAAATAACACTTTACCGATGGCCGGCAACGGCGATGCACCGGCGGCGAACAGGAAGGACGCGGCGTACTTGGAGCAAGTCGTCCCGAAGAGAGTCTCTCTCTTCGAGGCTATCCAGGCTGAGCAGGCTGTCCAGCGTCTCAACCTCTCCGGTGACCCCATCAAGTATAACTACTTTACTTTACTATCTTCTTATGTTTTTTTTTTTTTGTTATTGTTGTTATTGTTGTTGTTGTTGTTGTTTTATGTGATGGAAAAAGATTGGCCGCGTTTGACTTTTGTTTTTTGTTTCAGCACGTAGTGTTAAAAAGCAAATAAGGCAAACCTGTTGGGACGGACGGAGGGAGTATTGCGAAAAGATTGACCGTAGTGTAAAGTATAGTTCCCTCCGTCCGGCTAGATAGATTGGTTATTAATGGTCAAAATATGAGCTCGGGTAGTGTAAAAGACCAGATAAGTCAAACTTGTTGGGACGAAAGATTGACCATATTTGACTTTTGTTTCGCAGGGTTCTAGTGTAAAGTATTACTCCCTTCGTCCTGATAGATAGATTGTTATTAATGTTTATAATATGAGCTCAGATTGTTGGGACGGACGGAGGGAGTAGGAAGAAAGCACTGCGAAAAGATTGACCGTATTTGACTTTTATTTTATTGTTGTGATATGTGTCACAGGGTTTTAGTGTAGAGTATTACTCCCTCCGTCCGGCTAGATAGATTGTTATTAATGGTCAAAATATGAACTCGATAGTGTCGAAAAGCAAATAAGGCAAGCCTGTTGGGACGGAGAGGAGTAGGAAGGAAGCCTTGTGAAAAGATTGACTATGTATGAGCTCATAAAGTTGCTTGCTTTTATGCTGAAGTGGTGCAAGATATTGTTGATTTGAACTGCAGCTTGTGTGATAAACGAGTGTTACTATTGTTACTAACTTACTATGCATATATTAGTTTCCCTATGTGGTTCAGCAGTTTGTGATTTCAGCTGATAATTATTATTTTTTATGTGGCAAAAAGGCTAAACTGCTCCTAACTATTATTATAAATGTGCTTGGATTGATCATGTTGAAATGATGTTATTTGAAGGATTAATTTGCCGGATGGGAATGTGAAGGAAGGGAAAAAGTGGAGTACAACTCCGTTTGATATCGCATCGCAGATTTCAAAGAGTTTAGCATCAAATGCGTTGATTGCTAGGGTAAATGGTGATCTTTGGGACATGAAAAGGCCACTTGAAGGGGATTGTGAGTTGAAGTTGTATACTTTTGATACTGATGAAGGCAGGGATACTTTCTGGCATTCTAGCGCACACATTTTAGGACAGGTATATAAAACTTTTGTGGTGCTGTTTTGGGGACGATGATGTTTTAGGTCTTTTGGTTTATCGCTATTCTTCGTCTTTTGTAGGCTGTGGAGATGGAGTATGGATGCAAGCTATGTATTGGACCATGTACAACACGTGGTGAGGTGAGTCTTGGATTCTTTTAGTATGGGTAGCATTGGCTCTCTTTAATTTGTCATTTGATGTGGAGTTGATATGAAAGAACTTGTCAATAAGTGGTTTATGATATGCTTTTCTATCTGTGAACTGTTGCAACGTACTACCTAGTGGTACCACATTATATCCCTTCTATGCATACAGTCTGCCCTGGAGTGCTTCATTTTATGTTCCTCTTGTTGGTTGTTGAGGTTGAAGTGGTCGCAGCAGGTGTATGGGTTTTGGAATTAAATGGCAGAAGTCGTAAGACATCTTGTTTTTGCTTAATTAACAATATGACATAGGCTTTAATAATGACGAATCAAGTTTGCATCGCTCTGTTTCCTCTTTATGTTTCACTGCTATGTTTTATGTTAGGTTACCCTGATACGTTTTTATACTTTTCCTCTATGGGTCTCTTTTCCTGTATAACCCTGCAAGTTATTGAACAGGGTTTCTATTATGATGCGTTTTATGGGGAATGGAGCTTGAATGAGGATCAGTTTAAACAAATTGAGGCAGGGGCGACAAAAGCTGCTGCGGTATGACTTCCCTATCCTTAGTTTCTAAGTGTTGTATATAATTGTTTATAAGATACTACTATTTCTTTTTATGTATCTGACTTCTGGTTAGCTGCCACTTTTAACTTTCTGTGGCTGACATGGATTTTCAAGTGATCTGTCATTTAGTTGTTTTTGTTTTCGCTGAATATTGGATTCACGTGCTTCTATTTTCATGTTAACTTATGCTTTTTACATTTCTGAAATTTATTACTTAAAGAGGTAGAAAACAAAGGGTTGCTTTCTCAAGTACTGTCTACTGTTACTGTTTCGATGATTGTCCCAGAGTGTTGTCTTCTGCCGATCTTGTTTGACTGTTGTGCTACCCTTTATATTGCAGGAGAAACAACCATTTGAACGCATTGAAGTGACAAGGCAACAAGCACTGGATATGTTTTCTGATAACAGATTTAAGGCAAGTTTAGATAAATTTTGTTTATTCTAATGTTTTCCTTTGGGGGTAGGGTGGGGGTGCTGCCAAGGTGGGTGAGAGGTCCAAGCAGGATATACGCCATTCTTTCTACGAACACATTGTTTGACTGTTTTGGTTATTGCATGAATGTTGCAGGTTGAAATAATTAAAGACCTTCCTGAAGATAAAACAATCACGGTATACAGGTGTGGCCCTCTGGTTGATCTTTGCCGTGGGCCCCATATACCCAATACTTCCTTCGTTAAAGCATTTTCTTGCTTAAAGGTGAGTATTTTTATTGCCATCGTTGAGTATTTTGCATGAAATTTTTCTGATTCTTTTGATAATTAATTTCTTAAACTTATCAGGCTTCATCAGCTTATTGGAGAGGTGACAAAGACCGAGAAAGCTTGCAGAGGGTTTATGGAATCTCTTATCCTGATTCAAAACGTTTGAAGGTATTTTTATGTATTATATGTATATTCACTTGAGAGTGTTATGCACTATTGAAGGTATTTTTTGTATCTGAAATTTCTGGGTGTGCCTGTCTGGTAGTGACATGTATTGAATGCAGTATAACTTTTTTTTCAGACTTCTGTTTGCTTTTTATTTTTGGGGTGAGGGGATTTTGGAAGTTTTTTCTTCTTCTTGTTGATTGATATATTAGATGCTGGGTTGTTTGACGTAGGCTGGAATGTGTTGTTCTAGTTTCTTCAAGTATCACTCAACTAGTTTGTAATTTATTGATCAGGAATATCTTAAGCAGCTGGAGGAAGCGAAAAAATATGACCATAGGGTAATGGGTGCTAAACAAGAGCTTTTCTTTGTCCACCCCCTCAGGTATCCTGAAATGAGAAGTTGTAGAACCGAGCGAGTATAATTACAATTGTTTTTAAAGATCTACTAATGATACATGCAACTTTCAGCCCAGGAAGCTTTTTTTTTCTTCCACATGGTGCTCGGATATACAGAAAATTGATGGAGTTTGTACAGGTGCAGTACAGAATTAGAGGCTATGAGGAGGTATTTTCTATAACTTAGTTGCATGTTCTTGCTTGTGCATTTGCTTTTCGTGCTTGAGCTAACAGCATCTTGCTATTATTAGGTTGTTAGTCCAAATATGTTCAATATGCAACTCTGGGAAACCTCCGGCCATGCTGCAAACTACAAGGATAATATGTTTGTATTTGAGGTGAGTGACTTATCAGTCTTCGCTTCCATCTGCTGTTTTAAGTTGTTATTCTTGGATTTTTTTTCCTGGTCTCTGGTCATGTGAAATAAGGCAAGTCCAGTAGCGTACACCCGACCCCCCACCCCGCTTGTGCGGGAGCCTCTTTGATGGCATCGGGGTAGTGTAATGTTGTTTCAGTGTTGATGAACTTTTAAGATGAAGACCCGTCTCAGTAGAGGTTAGTATGTGTACACAAGTGTATATTTTAGGAGCATTTGACGAAAATAAGTTGATATCATAATTTTCTATCCCTGCAATGGTTTGTCCAGCAATTTTCTTTCTATGACTTTAAATTCACGGCTGTGATGGAACTTCAAACATAAAACTTCACCTAACTAAAAATGCATAAATCTGCAAGGGTTTTGAACCCTGTAAAATGTGAGTAAAAGCGTGGTGTGGTCATGGATGGTTTGCATCAGTTAGTAACAATGTCTCCCACTTGCTGTTCACTTATCCAGCATTGGGTTTCAAACTCTGTTACTGTAAATAGCCACAAGTAAAGTTTGACATGGGTGGTTTTTATCAGCTGAGTATCCTTTCTTCTTGCTGTTCACTTGTCTTGCCTTGCACGGTCACTGACACAAAAAGGACCTAGCTGATGACAACTCTCTCTCTCTCTCTCTCTCTCACACACACACACACACGCATTTTTGTGGCTTTCATACACTTTCTCTTCTCTCCATTTAAACTCCAAATTTTCCATAGCTTATGTCTTTCCACTCCTATTAAACATCATAATTTTTCCAAGCTTTGCGTACTCTCTTTTTAAACATTACTTCTCCTCAATTAATCTCCTACCATGATAAATTAATTTGCCCAGCGCAAAATTTCATCTCAATGAAAAATCAAAATGACTGATGCGGGAAAATTAATTTTTGGCTCCATTACAAAAATGTCCTTTTCATTTTGGCTCCAAATTTCAATTGACTAGGCTTATAAAGATGGATATTCATGACTGAAGAAAATGAACAGTTTATGCACTTAACAGGCAATGAAGTGTTTGTTTTGGAGTATCAATAAAACAGAAGTGAGGAAGAAAGAAAAGTTGGGTACAATGATGGAGTAGCTGGTATTAGGAGAGAAATCTCAGTGTGTTATGGAAAGCTGGGTTTTACTAGTACGGGTGATGGGGTAAGAGAGAGGCAATTGAACTGATAATTAAGCCTTTTATATAGGAGAGAGAATAGGATTATTAAGGTTTCTAACTTTTAAGACTTCATTAATCACTTTAGGTGGGTTGTTTACTATCACTAAGTGGAGTAACTTATCTCTTAGGTTAAAATGACAGATATAGTTTATCGGAGTGAGTATGTCATTTGAGATGTCATCATGAGGCTGCAGCCTGAAATTAGGCACAAATCCTCTTAAGAGGTTCTTAAATTGATGATGATCTGTGAAATAAAGGTGATGTGCCCTCTTTAGCTTTGTTTACATCATGATTCTTAAGACTGGTCTGTACCCTGATCATTCCGGTGTTGTCGCTACATGACTCAATATGGTCGAATATAGGTCTGTCAAAAGACGGAAAGGCCTGTCTGATCGAATGATTGATATGGCTGAAATTAGTTGAAACTAGCTTTTTTCCCATTAGAGAATTTAACAGTTTTCCACATCTAGTGTTGTTAGTTCAAAGAAGTCCACTGGAATCTATGGAATCAAGAATCAGGAAGTCCACAGAAGGTAAGGTGCATGAGGTAACTGGCATATGGACAAAGATATGGTCTGATACTCCAATGCACGAAGTAGATGGGCACGCCTGTAATTAGATAAATCTGAAGAAGTCCGACCTTGCTTGTCCTCATCAAGAAATATAGGACATATTCATATTGAGGGTTTTAAGTCCAAAGGCTCAATGACAGTCAGGAAATTGAGATTCGAGACTTGGGGTT
This sequence comes from Corrigiola litoralis, assembly GCA_901111285.1. Classification (NCBI taxonomy): domain Eukaryota; kingdom Viridiplantae; phylum Streptophyta; class Magnoliopsida; order Caryophyllales; family Caryophyllaceae; genus Corrigiola; species Corrigiola litoralis. Next base: position 25,999 of record CAAKMY010034404.1, on the reverse strand, counting down.
TTATGTCTTAGTATTTTGTTCTACCCTACCTTAACCTGGAATAATGTTTCTCAGTCAAGGAGCTGACATGTCATCTAGTGTATGACATATCCATGTTTGCTCAATCTTTTGTCCTATCTTTTGTCCTTTAGCTTCTTTTATATTCTTTAAATGTTCATTTGACAGAAGTAGAATTCCTGTAAGGTTCATATCTGATGTTTCACTCTATTATATGTCCTGCCTTCTGAGGATCAAGTACAAACACGTTTTAGTTTGGTCAAAGTACTCAACCACCCGCCCTAAAAATAAAAGAATGACAAAAAACATGGCGGAACAATTTGGTTTTGAGAAGGAGGTGGCGAGGGGTTGACTGTTGTACAAAATGTGCCTGCCAGAATCTCTTTCTGAATGTTGGTAGAGTGTGTTTTCTTCTTATGGATTTCTCTCTCTGTTTGACCTCGTCCTTTTTGTGATACTTTGAGTCTGTTAATATTTTAATTCATGCAGCTGTATAGAATAGTCCATTTTTATTTTGGTGTTGGGATTTTGAAGTCATATATTTGGAGTTTCTTGTCTGATGTTTTATGTTCTAAACTTCTAACCACATTCGTCTTTTGCAGGTTGATAAGCAGGAGTTTGCCCTGAAGCCAATGAATTGCCCAGGCCATTGCTTGATGTTTGAGCATAGAGTGCGTTCCTATAGAGGTATGTAAAGTATCTAGGTTGATCTGCCGTACTTGTCAGAGTAGTATTCTCTTTTAAAATGTAGGTCTAGTGACATAAGTGTATCATTAGAATTTTATTTGGCAATTATAAATGGTTGTGGGGTTGATTTCTACTGGATTGGCTTATGAGTTCTGGATTTTGTGTGCATTTGTACATATTGTGTTAGCAGTTGTTATATCCTTATTAATGCATTGCATTGTATGCAGAACTTCCTATCCGGTTTGCGGACTTTGGCGTCCTGCACAGAAATGAAGCCAGTGGTGCACTCACTGGATTGACACGTGTTAGGAGATTCCAGCAGGTATTGTATACTGTTAAATAATTATAGTAGTGTCTCTATGTTGTCCTTTTCTTTTCTTGCTGCTTTACAACTTTTTGCAAGCAATATCTTTTGTTTGTAACAATTTGAAGTTTACATCTACTACAGGATGATGCACATATCTTCTGCACGGAAGGCCAAGTGAGTTGAATTTGCTCAAAATTGTATAGAAGTCTACTTCTTAGCTCTGCACGTATCTTAACAGCTCTTTTTGTTCTACAATTTAGGTTAAGGATGAAGTCAGGGGTGTGTTAGACTTCATCGACTACGTGTTTAGCACATTACGCTTGACAATTGATATAAAACTATCAACGGTATGTTTCTGCTTCGCCTTCTGAGTTCTGACACCTTGTTTATTTACGTTTTATCTTGATGTTGTGCATCTCTATGCATAAGAGTTAGCTGTTTCATGCTTATGAGTGTTTTTCTATGTATCCTTCCCAAAGGATTGTATTGGATGTGAAATTAATTTTCTATGGTCTGTATCCTTTTTAAATTTAGAGACCAGAGAAGTTCCTTGGAGATATACAAACATGGGATAGGGCTGAGGCTGCACTTACAGAAGCTCTTAATGAATTCGGCAAACCATGGCAGGTAGTGTACTACTTCTTTTCTTTCCGATCTATTTAGACTCTTTAGATTTTTTATTTATTTTTGAGACTTGCACATTGTTTGGAACAAAATCAGTGTACTTTTATTGTTTTGATACTCATTTGTGTTGAATAAGCCTAGTCCACGTATGTTAAGGTGTTGGTGTTCTTTCTCTTGTTGTTGGATCTCCACTCCCTCCCTGTTAGAGAACATTCCCGAAGCAACTTGATATATAAGAAGGTGATCTATGTAATAAACTCCTTCAGAAGTATTGAAGAAATAGAAAGAATCCTGTCAGGCTTCCGCTAAATGTTTTTGTCAGATACTTGTTTGTTACCTGTATTATTCTAGTGAGTATGGTGTATAGAGTACTGGGCATTATTTTGTTTGATAGAAGGTCTTCAGGTATATGAGAAGTTTGATGCATGATCCTCTGCCAGTCTCTCAGATAAACATCTGTAAATTGACTGGCTGAATGTGACTTCTGTTTTGCACACCTCTAACTACGTTGATGAACACCCTCAAGTGTTTACTCCTAAATACATGATTCAGAGTGCAGTTCTTTATGTGGGATGCATGAATACTTTTTGAGAGATGGCCTTTTACAGGGTGTTACATAATGCACTTGATGTTTGAGGGGAATCTGTTTCTCAAGGCATTTTCTCTATGCTTCTAATTATATATTGTATCATGAATCATATGATGCAGCTAGATGAAGGAGACGGTGCATTTTATGGACCAAAGATCGATGTCAGTGTTTCTGATGCCTTTAAAAGGAAATTCCAGTGTGCAACTTTGCAGGTTTGTTTTGCTTTATTGCGAGATTTTGTTAAGAGACTTTTTCTGCTGTGGAGCTATCTGAAATGGTAAAATGTGTTTGCAGTTGGATTTTCAACTCCCTATGCGGTTTAACTTAACCTACTCAGCGGAAGATGAAGCTAAAAGGGAGAGACCTGTTATGTTACACAGGGCCATCCTGGGCTCTGTAGAACGAGTGTTTGCCATTCTCTTAGAGCACTATAAAGGAAAATGGCCATTATGGCTTAGTCCACGTCAAGCTATCGTGTGCACTGTTTCAGAAAAATCTGCTGCTTATGCTCTTGAGGTAATGGGAATCATAGTCCAATGGTTTTTCCTTGTTTTTCTTTGATTTTAGTGCATGTTTTCTATAATTTTTTGTAATGTATTCATATCTGACTGTTCCCTGGGGTATGGTGATGTATTTGCTTTTGTTTTGGGGAAACAATATCCCCGAATAATTCTAGAAGGTTAAAAGTTAATGTTGCATAAATCACCGTATCTTGACACCTCTCTTATATATATTATCTAAGTACATGTGGAATTTTGTAGGTTCACGATCAGATCTTCCAGGCTGGTTATTATGTTGATGTAGACAAAAGTGATAAAACTATCAACAAAAAGGTAAGTAGTTTTTTTTTTCTTTCTAAAAACATTTATATATATGTATCTGATGCTTAGTTATCCTTTGCTCGTTTCACTCTTTGTTGATTGTAGGTCGTTTTCCCTGTGGTGGTTGGTCAATATTTTCTGCATAATATCACTGTCTGATACATTAACATTAGTGTATGTAGGATGCATATGTTGATCTTCATTTTCAAGCACGGTTTTGTAGGGGTCTGAGCCACGTCCATTAATTTTGGTAGTGAGAGTCTGAGAGAGGGGTATTTTTGTAGTCTGAGCCTTTTGGGGCTTGGTTTAGTTCATCGTCGCTTCATATGTATACTAGCCGTACGGCTGGTACGGATTGACTAACGTCTTTACCAAATATAAGAATAGGAGTGACCAAAGCAGATGTCCGCAGTATGTCTTCTTTGCTCTTTATGTGTTTGTTTTTGCTGTATAGAGGTTGTTGCTCTCTAGTAAAGAACACCATTTATGAATGTAGGGTTTATGGGGGAGTTTTTATGAGGGGCACTATGTGGATACATTAACACACACACACACACACCCCTCTTTTCTCTTTATTGTGAGTAGTAGAACTTTACAATCCTACATTTGCAAACTGCTGCTCCGTAGCATCTGACTTTCAAATTGTATGGCTCTTCAGGTAAGAGAAGCTCAACTGGCGCAGTACAATTACATACTGGTAGTCGGAGAAAAAGATGCTGAAAACCGGGTGGTAAGTTCTATTGACTTTTTTACATCTTGAATAGAAGTCTTTTTTGCCTTACATTATCTCAAAATCTTTTGCTGATTTTAGTTTCTTTAGAGTAAAAAATTGGTTCTAGCTGTTTAATTATGTTGACATTACTGGTTTCCGTCGAATCTTCTTTGCTTTCTGACTATGTCTAGTCACTAACTATTGACTTTGTTTGAAAGAAGACAAGCCCCTTGTCAATTATTTTCCATATTTGGTTTCTCATGGCCTAGTTTAAATAAATATGTGTTGAAGCATTTTTTTTTTTTAATTTGTTATTAGTATTAGTTTTAGAGAAACTGTTAGAGCAACTTCCAATTCTTGCATTTGTAAACAAACCTTATTGTTATGTTCTTTATAAGCTCATTACTATTGCTGTCTACAGGTTACTGTAAGGGTGAGGGATCAGAATGAACATTCTCCTATGACCGTGGAACAACTACTTGAGCGTTTTAAGGCCGAGGTGGCAGCTTTCCTCTAGAACCCTGAACAATATCTGTTGGATGCCACTTGCTTTAGAAATTAATGCTAATAGCTTGTGTGTATCATTGAGGCTGGTTTGAATTTATTTCTTCCAAATTGATGCTGGATGAGTTGGTTTGACTCGATGTATTGGAATCATTGTTCTATTTTGGTAATGTTTCCGAGAAATGCAACGAAATGTCTTTAAAGTTGAATATGAAAAAATCGATCCTTTTATAGTTTTTTTTTTTATTTTAATTTCTTTGAGTGATCAGAAACTTTTTTTTTTTTTCACAATATCAGAAACTTTAATTTATGCATATAAACCAAGCCCGGAAGGAGATAAATGAGGATATCAAAGTAACATTATATTTCAGCGTTCGACCCCTACTCCGTAGCATCATAGCAACAAATAGAGATCTAATGACAGTTTTTCTGGATTATGGAAGCCGACGTACTATACTCTTTTTGGGAGGAATACAAACTAAAAAGCAAACATGAACTGGAATTGGCAGCTCAGTAATCATTGGTCAACTTCACCTTCTGATTTGTCCTCCAAATATAATGATTTACATACCGGAATAGGAACTCAACCTGTTCTTCAACTGTGGAAATGTGGTTATAGGGACGTCTAGCTTACGTAAGCTTTATGATAAAGCTTGTATTTAGCTTAATTATAAACTCTTTTTTCTCCCTAAAATGCTTTCCTTTTTCTCTTTCCTCATGACTTGATCTCCCCAAGTTAGTAGAATGAATTACAAGATGTAGCTAATAGGTTTCAACAATCCGAATTCTTGCATCTGTTAAAAGACAGTAAAGAGAACATGAAACTGTTTTTCCAACAATTCTAGAAAGAATAGAGGACTATCGCGTTAAGATTCCACCATCCATATACCAAAAGGACCTAGTTATTCCCCATTCATAAACCAAGTTCTGTACAACAAACTTCACTGAGGGGCAAGGAGCCCAGGATCTGTTTTCAGGCCATACCAAAACATATATGACTACAGTAATACTGGTTGGGTCATATTGTATACAAAACAGGGAATAACAAGCCTAGTTTCAGGTCTTTACGATGATTGAAGAGGATGCTTCACCAACTGAGGCACAGCAGCAAGCAAGATACCTCCAAAAGATACTTCTGCAATGTTTGTTCTTTTGGTACAGACAGCAGCGGTTAATATGACATGCTCAGTTCAACAGGCATTTTCGAAATCATTCCCATTCAATGTGAAATTCGAGCTAACTAATTTACAACAAAAGCTGTTCCGCTTCTGGCTTGCCGGTTCTACCTCGCCTTTCGCATCTTTGGCTGTTTAGATTTTTTTTCCTGAGGGTTTGTCACTGAAGATCCGTTCTTCCGAGGGTTCAGATCTGAAGATCTAAGGAACGATTAAACACAATATTAGCACTCACACTATAGCACTATGTAAGTATAGGCTTGACAAAGCACAGGCTAACTCTCAGAAAATTAATTTTTTCTTTATGTATAGATCTGCATACCAGTCCTAGATAGTTTTATCTGCAACTACTATTGAAAACTTGATGAAAAGAAAGACTTAAACACTAGATAAGGGAATCAACTGATACAATAATGACTTACTTAGTATGCTTCTGGTTCAGGTCTTCGAGAGCCTTCTCCACAGCATGAATAGTCATTTTCTTTACCTACATCTCAAAGAGCATTAGATACAATTGCAATCAACTGTGTGTGATGAGGGAAAAGTAGTATTAAACTATACTCAATAAACTAAGAAATGCATACCTCCAACTTATCCTCCTTGGCCCTGTGGTTTTGAGGTAGAGTGCGAAATTCCCCAGCCAGCCGCATACATTCTTGAACGTTCTCAGGAGATACAAAATCAAGTGCTACTTTTATGCACGACTGAATTCAAACAATGAATCATAAGCAAGGCAGAATCAAGGGCACTTTAAAGAAGTGCCTAGCAGGGATCTCAAAGTGTTCGATATGCTACAGTATGCGAAGTAAAACCAGGAAGCCAAAGTATTCAAAACAATAAAGAGGGCCTAGGACTACAGGATACTACCTTCAAGTTTCTAACTTGATGAGGACAGCCAGCAGGAATGAAGACTGCTTCTCCAAGTTTTTGAACAAATGTCCAAGGCTCAATACCTATAAGAGTAGCAAGAAATCAAGAAGAGAAATAGAACTGAAAGAAACCCAGATCAACTAAAAAGGATTGGGAGAGAGCAAATTCCCAACATTATAAACCTACCATATTCTTCCTTCAATTTCCTTTTGTGTTCCTCAGTCAAGTAGAATGTCTGATCATGAATAGGGTGAACGACCTAAACATCGGAACAAAGAAACAAATCATGGACACTGCCATCAATAAACAGCACAAGTGCACAACTGACGCCACATTACAATAAACAATGACCTTGATAGTTTGTTCCGATAGTCCTCATACTTGGCACGTATGTAACGCCTTCTCAAAGGAGGACTACTAACAAAGTGACAGACACAAGAGCATGGTTTTATAATAATGAGGAAGACACTACCTGCTTTAGTGGAGCAGAATGAATATGCCTGAATTCCCTATAATGTGTCCTCAGGTACTCTTGTAGCTTAGGGACATCTACTCTCCGGAAGATGTCCCAAAGAGCACCTCCGCTGTCATGCTCTGAACCTTTTAAGCTCGTAGACGGACTAGAAGTTCCATCGGCACTGCAATTATCATGGTTTTCTTTCCCCACAGCATCTTCAACACTTTTATCCATATTCTCACACACACTTTGCAAAGTTTCATCATCTACCTTCTCTGGTTTGGGGCTAACACACTTTACAGTATTCTCATGTTCAGCAGCAAGATCAACACATTTGTCGTCGCTCGATGGCAAATCAAGATCCATCTCAGTACTTTCAGACACCTCACCTTCATTTGAAGAAGGTTCATGGTTTCCAACATCACTACTCAGTTTCTGAGAAGCTTGTTCTACTTCAGAATTCATGATGGCCTCTGTTTGATCTTTAGTGATGCCACCAGAAGAGGAATTGTTTTCAGGTACTTCAATGCCAAAGATCTCCTGTTGGTCATGAGCAAAGTGCTGCTTTTTCAGCTTTGAAATAGCTTTCACATTATCATCTTTCAACATAACTTCAGTGATATGTGTCAAGATATTGACCTATGAAATCCAAAAAGAAACAGAAATGCATTATTAAATACATCATGAATCTTGAATAAGACGATCAGCAAATAAAGCATTAAAACTAAATATTTAACAACATATTCCTTTATAGAAACCTATTGCAAACAGAAAACAGCGCTTCAGTTCTTTACAATTGCAGGCTTTAAGCGATTGACTTATACTGAGATATAAATAAAACATATATGGCCAGCCAATCCCAAAGATAACCAAAATTAGCTACACACACGGGTACAGGGGGGTGAGAGACACTCACAATAGTAGACACTAGAAAGAGTTACCACTTTGCATTAGCCAAGATGTGATTAAAATAATATAGATGAGAAAATACCGCGTCAGACATATCACAGTGAAGCTTTGTGACAGAATCACCACGTCCCAATTCTTGAGGAAGTCCATAAGCAATATAAGTCTTCGGACCTAAGTCTGGCTTCAACGAGTTCAAAGGCCACTTGGCAGCTAGGTTCAGAACTCCAGAACGGGGATGAGTGTACTCTTTAAATGGCAATGCTTGAATAAATTCAGCACCATGGCGTGGCAAACGCTCCTCAAATGGACCATCTTGTGGCCAATCCTTTAATTTCAGCATCACAGGCCAGTTTTCAAGGTCAAATTGACCCTTTGAGTAACCAGTAAAAAATTGGTGGACATTGACATCAACCTGCAGTTAATTAAGAAAAAATTGCCAATAAATATACAGCAGACATACACAATAGAAGCACATTGGAAAAGGAGGCATAAATAGAATGGCATTTTACATTTTAAGGCAACCCTTTGTAATGCAGTAAAATAGCATCCCCACTGATCCCAATAACCCATCAAACAACCAAACATGAGCGTCGTTTCAAACAAAGTGAGATTCTGAGTCAGAGAGTTTCACTACAAACTCAGGGTACTTAACACGTCATTGAATAGCATTAAAGGGATCTGATGATTTTGTACAAACCAAACATGCAGTAAAAGATGTTCTTCCAACATACATGGCCGTAAAGCACACATCAAGCATGCTGCAATTTCAGGAAAGTGTAACAAAGTTCTTAGAATAAACCTAAATTGTTGAGGCGTAAGTAACAGACAACGTACAAATGACAACGCAATTCTCTTAATCAGTCAGATAGACCAAACAGTAGAGCACAAAGCCACACAGCCATCAAGCAGGACGGACCTTAAGAAACGGTGAAAAAAGAACATGAACATTAACAACATTCATCATTAACCAGAAGTAATTCTTCAATCAGTAAGCTAGATAGAATACACAACACGTACCTCACACCAATCCAAGCAATCGATTGCAACCACATCTAGAAGTGTGGAATGCTTAGTATTTTTAATTTGGCGGACAGCACGCCACATAACCAATGGTTCCCAACTCAAGCCCGAGGTAGTCTCAAGAACATTCCTGACTATAATAGGTTCTCCTCGGGCCCAATGCCACTGGAACTGCTTAAGATTCCCGTGCTGAACTTCCCTGGCATCTGGACAATACAAAGAATTATCATGGGAGCCTTCTCTAGAGGCACATGTTCGCTTACATCCAGACTCAACATTAAACACTACATTAGGACATGGCGATCCCTTTGGGGCCAGAGGCAAATCTTCCATTTCCCATTCAGCTGCCATCTGCTCTGCCTCTTCCAACAGTTTTGAAACCCTATCATCCTCTAAAATATATTTCAATTCAAGAATTGGACGACCACAGCCACCATATTCAACTGGCGGGCAGTGAATGCAGCCGTTGTCATCTGGCTTCCATTCAGGCTTTGGATTTTTACAATCATCAGGTTGTACCTCAGAACATGAGCCTCCAGTTTCCACCAATAGGGCATCATCGGCACCATCTCTATTTTTTCTCTCTGATAAGGCAAGACCAGCACTGCTCCTAGTTGTCCTACTTGATTTGGGAGGAACTTTGTTGTTTCCCCTATTACCATGCAAATAGTCGAAGCCTCTGTCAACATATTCCATAACAACTTCTTCACAACCTTTAAGCTGTCCAGCGCGAATTTCCCGCGAACACGTGAGGCACAAATCATATTTACACTCTGGGCAACTTCTGTGGAAATCAACAATAGATGCCTTGCAATTATTGCTGCACAACATATGAACAAGTCATTCAAGGCAAGCACAAGTCATTAGTGAAAACAAAAATTCTATCATGTGAAATATTACTTTACCAGAATACACGCTCCAATCTACTGCATTTGGCATGTTCAATGTCCACTTCAGCTACTGGTTTACCTATAACAAGGAAACCATTTACAGAGAGTGCCACCAAATTATCTTCATCAAAACCAAAATATCTAGGACACACCATAATCATAGGATATTAAACAAGAAATAAATCATCACAGAGTACGAAATATGCCATAGAGGCAAACTAGCACTACAGAAATATGTTTACAAGATTGACAATCGTCTCTAGACCAAGATCTTCACCAACATAATAACAACACTCATATATAACCCAACAGACGGAAATACTGAGGCCCAGAAATCCAGATTCCCATGTAAAACACATAAATAAAAGCTTAGCTAAAATGAGATGGATGTAAAATGCTTTGCCGGTGAATAAAACACGACATGAAGATTGCACATGTTACGTACTTACGTGTCTGTTGGGAGTTCCACAATTGAGTTACAGCATGAGACAGATGTTTAGTAGCACATTGACAATTCATTTGAACTCAAGAAAATAACCTCATCAAATAAGGCAGAGTCATTTCTATAGCAACTTCTGACAAATATTTCTCACTTATAATTACTGAACTACAAGACTATAAAAACCACTAACATTCAAGTAGGGATATGTAACAGCAAACAAGTCCATTAACTTTCACATAGAGGCACATGTAACAGCAGAAAATATATGAAGCCATCTAACAGGGAAACAGGACAAAATACCCTGAATTTCAGCCTCTATTTCCAATTCCATTATCTGTTCCTGATTAAATTGCTTCAGAAATGGCAAAACCATCTTCAACAGGTTTTTCGAGTGTTCAATTTTTTCTTCTTGATTTACTCCCGAACCATCCTCCACCTGCTTCTGCAACAAGTCATCTAAAATGTCAATATCAACTCTTAAGTGTAAAGTCCTCCCAAAAACGAATCCTTTTACAAAATAAACTGACAGGTGAACACACCTTGAGAGGTCCATCAGTCCGTAAGCAAGCCTTGCAGTTGCAGTTCCCTAGACAAAATGGACAAGCTTGAGCAATCTGCTCTTCTGTCATTCGTGGATACCTGGACATTACAATTGTCATTAAAAGTTTTCAAACCTTCTTAAATCAGTTTCAGGATGCGTTTACTCAAATTCTCCAGATTACTATAAACAGCACCACTAGAATGCCTGAGATTACATTGGCATATAGAGCTAGAGAAACAGAGAGGACAAGAAATGTTCCAGAGGATCACAAGCGAAGGATACTCAGTAGCTGCACTCCCCTTTTTGCCATACCTCACCTTGTAACATATGGTATAGTAAAGTTCTCGACATTAAAGAACGAAACCTAGTAAAACATGATCAACATAGCAAACCAAATGATGAATCCTGAATGAAGCTCTGCGAAAGAGCAATAAGCAAAGACACCAATTCCAGCTGTATGCAAGCAGAGCTGGAATCTCACTGAAACAACAGCCTAAGCAACACAAACTAACAAAATATAAGAATATCAGCGTCCTTGTACAATCACCTAACTAACAAAATTCTGACAGCCAAAGGATGTAATCAAATACTAGTAAAATTCTCTTAACACTCACATCACACAACAAGCAAATCTATCTAAAAATAGGACACTGGCATGATTTAATAGCAAGTTTCCATCCATCTTCAAAAACAGGCATCACTGATGTGAGCAACAAAGCAATAACAAGTAATCATAACACGCAACCAAGTCACTTGAGCACAGAACAAATTAACAGAAAGCACAAAGAACTAGCAGAGATGGAAACACAACCAGTTGCCAATGCAGGGAATGCAAAACCGTTTGGTTTTACACTTGGTGCACCTAACCACTCTTCCCTTGTCATTCCTCTGGCACTGATGACACATGTCTGAATCAATCTTAACCCCCTGCCAAACACAACAACAACATCAGAGCCATAATCGCAAATTACTTTGGGTCAAAAAAAATCACATATCATAAAAGGAAACGATTCTTATTAAACAACCAAAACTGGATAAAAACAATTAATCCTAAATCTTCTTACATTCTGATCAAAAACCTGTGCTTTCTTCTCTTTAACAGCACCACTCTCACGCTTCTTCGCCGCACTGCGAGAACTTCTCCTACTCCCTCCCTCAGCAACATCACCCCCCTCCTTCTCATCATCTCCACAACCACTTCCTATGCTCTTCTCTCTCTCACCATTTGCTCCATCTCTCACCTCTTTCTCAACACTCCCACCTCCCTTCTTACCCCTCTTCTTCGAACCTTTCGTTACCCTCTCTTCTTCCTCTAGTGGCTCATCAATTTCAGCTAAAGCATCCTCATTTCTCACCTCTTTCTCAACACAACCACCTTCTTTTTTCAACCAACCTCCCTTCTTACCCCCCTTCCTCTTACCTTTCACCCTCCTCTTTTCTTCCTCCAGCAACTCATCAACTGGAGCTACAGCATCATCATTATAACTCACCTGCTTTCGCTGCCGCTTTCCCCTCGAAAACTCCTCATCACTCCCTATTCCCCCACTCTTCTCCCCCAATTCCCCACCTTTCTTCCCCAAATTCTCACCTTTCTCATTAAATTCCCCACCTTTCTCATTTTTCCCACCTCTCTGAACAATTTCCTCACTTTTTGGGCAAATTTCCTCACTCTTTGGGGTAATTTCTACATCTTTTTCAACCCTTTCTATTTCATGGTCTTTCACAATAGCATCATCTACTTTATTAACCTTAGGTCTACCCCTTTTCCTCTGATAAACAATCTTAGGACATTCATCTAATAAATCACTCTTCAAAACCCTAGAAATCTCCTCATTCTCACCTTTCCCATCAACACCACCCTCAATCTTCAATTCCAACAACTGCCCATTTCCTACCTCTACCCCCTCCATAATCCCTTTTCTTTAATTGAGTTTTTATTAACCAGAGAAAATTTGAGAATTAGGGTTTCTGAAGGTTGGATTTTTTATTATTGGGCTAATTGGGAATAAATAAAGGGGTTGGGGAATTTGAAAAGGTCCCGCCAAAATAAAAAGGGAAATGGAAATTAAAATTAGTTGGAGAATGTGATTGACTGGTGACTCTACTGTCTAGAGTGTAGACTGTAGAGTAGAGTAGTAGCTGTAATGAACTGAGAAATATAGAGAGAAGTTTAAGGGTTTGTGTTTCTGGTTTTTCAATGCAATTCTGTAGGTTATAGACAGTATACTGTGTTACATTACTTTTGGACTTTTTTTGGTTCAGATTAGTAACATTCATGATAGTTATCAGTAGATTTTTTATTCATGTTGGTCTGATGATATGTTCAGATCATGTTGCGTACATCTGAACCTCCTTTATCGTGTCGATTAATCATGGTAGAATCAGATTGTTTTTTCTGGTTCGTGGCAGCACCCGTACTATTGAAATGGTTCGATGATAAGTTGAAAGGTGTTTTGTTCAGTTCTTACCGGTTGGTTTGTTTTGATCAGGTTGCGTATATCTTGACCTTGTGTTGTTATAATTGGTGGAGACTTGTGTATTGATTGGACAAATTGACAGGTATTTTCTGTTATTGTTAATGATTGGCTGACTCGGTTGTAGTCGAAAGTTATTATAAAGTATCTATTCACACACCCTTTATTTATATACATGTAATTCAAAGTTTTTTAAGTGCCAATTTCATACAGTAAAATCATTAGAGATTTGGGAATGGATACTCCCAAATTCTTGTTGCATGGTTAGTAAAAGCATAAAACTTCACTGATAAGTCAAGTATATATAGCTTGAGAATATCAATTGGGGTAGTAGCCTAATAGGTAATTTTAACATGAAACTGCAGTTTCTCTTGTTGGTTTGCAAAGTCACTGTGTACAAGCAATATATGTTGGCTTGCAGTGTTAGTCACTCTTTCGTCCAGATAGAATATTAGCATTTTGTAATTTGTATGTGAGGAAAAATCTAAATAAATGATAACAATTCATTGGAACCAAGGGTTTATATTACTGCTTAACTACAAAGACAAAGTTCAAAGGTACTGTGTTTCTATCTTTGTTGAGTCAGATTCAAGTGTTGCGCAATGTTGGTAGTTCATTATGGACAAGATTAAAAAAATAAGAAACAAATGAGCTTAACTTGTTGGTGCTTGATACTGTAAAAACTTGCACTGTGAACTTACGTCCTGGTATGTATATGGCATTCGGAAACGTTTCTGAAAGTTCTGAAAACATCAGGGAAGTTTCAAACTGAAGTTGCAGAAACTCAAAAAAATTGGTAAAATTTCCAAAATGTCCGTTTTCATGAAAATGCCATGTAGAAAACTGGACTTTAATGGTCAATACACTCAGTTCACCCAGCAAAGAGCAATAAAGTTTATCCAGAATCATGCTCCGACAGTCTCACTTACATTTCTTATACCTTTTGTAATTTTTCCATACTTCTCTAAAAAAAAAAAAAAAAAAAAAAAAGACACTAAAAGATACAAGAAATCTATAGAAACACTAATAATTTGCCGAGTTTATCAGTTCGTACCTTAGTTTTAGACATTGGAATATTGAGCCATGTGTTTCATATGCTTGACTAGCTATGTTGTAAAACAAGTAATTAAATTATTTATCAACACCCTTCTGAAAAAATAGGAGATATAGCATGCAGTTTTTGTGGTTCGTGACAGATCTAAAATTATCTTTCCGGTAGCATATTACATATTTTAAAGGTGTTTCAATATGAATATATGATTTTCTAATTTCTTTGGCATAAAAAATGCATTAAAATCAATTAAATGACTTTTTGGTCCAGGGATATTGTTTACCAATCCATTATCCATGCATCTGCAATTGGTTCAGATGTTATGTGTTTTAATGGAGATCTATGGCTTGATTTATACATGGTATTTTCATAGAAATTTCCGGGAACTTTCAACAGTTATGTGAACTTATCTACCTTTTGCACATCTATATTTATGAGAATTTTATTTTTTGGGGAATTATACCGCTTTTTTAGAACTTTCGAAAACCTTTGAGAACGTTTTCCAACTCTTGTCGATAGAACAGGGCCCTTACTTTTTCCATCTATATACTCGTTTAAAAAGAATGTCACTTAGTTTTTTTTTTTTTTTTTTTGAGAAATATGATTGTTGAAGCCTGATGGCAGCTAATTAAGTTGGTAATTTTAACTCTAAATAGTAGGAATATTAATGGGGAGAAGTGGAGAACCAAGGACAAGTGGACCACAAGTCCACAACTGAGCTGAGCGGATGCAATGCAGATGGATTGGCACTGTGGCTATCATAGTCCACTAAATTTAGCTTGAGATTCGGACCATTAAGGCATTAAGGTTAACACTAATTTAGCTAGAGATTCGGACCATTAAGGTTAACGCTGGATTTGGATAATCCAAAAAAGGTTTACTGTCGTGTGACATACAAGGATATTGGTGGTGAATATTTTCATTCAAAATGTGCATAGGTTAGGATAAAAAAAAGAAATATGCACAAGTCAGTTAGGTAACTTAGAAAAACGGAACTGGAAACGTGTGACTGATGAGATGAGAGTTATGAAATGTGAAGAGGAAGGACGAGAAGTGTATGAACAGTGCTAGGCTGCTAGCAGCTCATAGAGTATCAAGTTGTTACTACTACCTCTTCAGTTCTTACAAACTGATCTGAACTGATCAGGTTGCGTAAATCTGAACCTCTTTCGATTTACGACTCCTAAATTATGATACAGTGTTGTTATTCTTGTTGAGAGATACGTTTTGAATGGACAAATAGTCACTTGTTGTTAACACTTGTTTCATATTATTGTTAATGATTGGCTAACTCGAGATTATAATGAGGGTCTATTTACATACTCTCTTTTTATAACGTGGGAATCTACAGCCGCTATATTTGGTATGCTTAGAATAAATTCTCAAATATATACAATAGCATACAAACCATGCACATACCCTTTTGTTTATAGACATATCATTTGAAATCTTTTACATTGTATAGTGGGATGTGAGATGCCAAGTTAATGGAATTAACTTCATCAGGGATATGGGAGTAATTGGTAAAAACAGTGTTTCCAATAAGTCAAGTATTAATAACTTGAGGATATCAGTTGCATAGTAGCCTGGTAGGTAATTTTGATATGAAAATGCAGTTTCTGTTGTTGGTTTGCTAAGTGAGTGTGTATAGACAATATATTCTGGCTTGTAGTGTAGCTTTATTAGAAACTCCTTCACTATTAAGGCGAAGTTTAAAGGTGTGATATTTCTTTAAACTTTGTGAGCCAGATTAGATACAGAGAATGCTGCAACATGCTGATAGTTTTGGGCTGTATTAATGAGCGTCGAGTTCATTACAGACAAGATTGAATCAGGAAAAGAATCAGCTTGACTTGAACACATGATGCTGATTACGGTTGGTAATTTATTCCATTATAAGCGGGGAGAACCAAGGACAATTGGACCACGAGCGGACGAATCAAAGCTGAATTCGAACAGTGGATGTCAATACGTCATAGTCGATTAATTTTGCTAGACATTTGGGCCATTAAGGTTAACATTAGTTTTGGATATTCCAAATACATGTTGGTGTAGTGTGACGTACTCCGTACGAGCGTATTTGTAATAAACTTTTTTTCATATAAAATGTGCATAAGTAAGGTGAGGTAACCGATAAAAAGCGGAACAGGGAAATGTGTGACTGACGGGATGATTGATGAGAGATGGACGGTGAAGGGGAAGTTCGAGATTGGTATGAACAGTGCTAGCAGACAGCAGTAAAAACCTTTCTTTATATGTAGTTTAATCCAGTAACCACTTACTTCACTGTTCCCTTCCATTATGTGCACTTGATAGGACAAGTTTATTAGAAGCGAAATATTTAAGCCCATCACGATATTACGGCATCTCACACCCATACTTTGAGAGGGAAACTGCTCTAAAGCCTATTCATGTACGAAGTACAATCTATTTTTCAAACTCTTCAATCCAAAAACGTATCCACCCCTTTACTTTTCTGCTTCTAGTTCTCAATGCTCCTTTTATCTCTTGCGTGGTAGTAATAGAGCACCATTGCATGTTACGCTTATTCATGCCCAAAGCAGTATCAAATGTTGTGACGCCAACTACCAATGTCATGCTTCTTTCACTACACAGATTTTCGAAAGGCAAGTCTTGTGACATCTAGTACTACGCAATCGGCTACATAAGAAAATTTAAAACCAGCTTTACTTGACGAGTAAACTTAACCTATCACTCAGAGATGGCTATTTTCTTTCGATTTACTTGACATATGAATTTTCAAATAAAACTTGATTCAGTATGAAAAAAATGACAACTAAATAAATAAATAGATACGTAACGAGTCAGTGTTTATCCTAGTAGCTAGTAACGAGTCGGTGTTTATCCTAGTCAGTGTTTAACAAGTCTATACTGTGATGCTATGTGAAACAATGTTTCTCTTGGTGTGTTATGTGATGTATTAAAGTTCTTTTCATTTATGTGGCAGCGATGAAAGAAAAAAACCTATAGCAGAGAGCTTGCTTCAGACCAAAAATCTTTCCAAAACACCATGAACAGAAACCTCGCATTTGGGTTATTAGTTCAGGAAGGAGTCACAGTCATCCATGCCCTCAGGTTTTGGCTGCTTGATGTACACCCAAGGCCATGCACATGATAATAACAGAAAAACAGAAACACTGCTGGATGCGAAATCAGCTCAGCAGCACAGAAAGCATCTCCATTCAGTGTCAAGGCTTGTATGCAATTATTAGAACTTAGGGCAAAGTATCACTTCATTCTCAACTGACTGTCAAAACTTTCACTAGTCTGGAAACAATTTAGATCTCGAAAACTTTCCCTGCTTTCGGATTAAATGCAAAGAGCAGAGGCTAAAATATGTTCATATAACATCAATTGTTGCCCCGTCCATCAACAGGTGATGCTGGAAAAACTTCCACATTAACATCACATACATCGGGTTTGTATTATGCCACACTGTACCGAAAGAAGTTAACCAAAAGAAGAGCATTGAGTTACTCCGACTAGCTTAGCAGACCCCTCTGTTTAAACACTTCATACATGGCTGCACCGATCTTTGCAGGAGACTCCACTACTGTTGCCCCAACTTCTCTCAGTGTCTTGATTTTGTCTTGCGCAGTGCCCTTCCCACCAGAGACAATGGCTGCAAGGAGCAATTTAAAACAATACAATGGTTACTAGCTGACCAACTTCACAATTGGTAACAGAAAAAACAAAATCACGAGATAGACCATTTTGAGGAAATGAGCTGTTGTATAGTACAATGATGCTCATAACATAACTATACACGAAGCAATGACAAGAAGCGTTTCAGACAGCCACTGAGAATTGATATAACTGGAGCTTGCTCCTCTTTCGGACCAAAAAAAACCTAAGAATTGATATGAAATATGACGTAGTACCTCCAGCATGACCCATCCGTCGGCCAGGTGGTGCTGTTAATCCAGCAATGAAAGCAACAACAGGCTTGTCAGTTCCGCTTTCCTGTTTCATGCAAAAACAACCAATTAGTGAAAGAATTTGAACCAGGGAACACACCAAGAAAAAGGCCTAATTAGGAGATTATGCTTCCTTGGTCAGAAAGAAAATCACCGTTTCTATCTGTCCCCAACAATATGTATTATTCCTTCGAATTTGAACACATGCATCATCCAACAGTTTTCATTTTAATTTTTGAAGGAGGTCCTGTTTAGTTATTACAAGCATATTTCAGCAAATTACCCTTTTGACATTCCCACAATACCAATTATGAAGTCAACAAGTGGGCCCACGATGTCTAAAACAAAGCAGAACCTAGTTGCTGAGCTTAACTCTTCACAATTTCAGATACCCTACAGTCCCATTTGGTCGTTGCTTTCTTTAAGAGGCTAGAACAAGAAAAAAGCCAATGCCAATCATCTCTAGTAATGGTCAAGTACTACAACACAGCTAAACAGAACCTGAACTCTGTTGACAGCACAATAATTATATGACACTACCCCCGAGTTCCAAACATAAACTTGCAATCCTAAAACTCATGTGAGACTTGCACAACCCAAAATAGTAGGAGCAAAGTCTCAGCACAGTGAAAGCACACGACTTTCCCCAGGTCTCTCAGGGTTCGACTCTCATTGCCCCCTCATGCTTAAAGCCTGCTTGTAAAAAAGCAAAATACCAACAAGAGTAATCCTCCCCACCCCCCAAGTTCCTTTTAGGGAAAATGTCATGCATGCTCACCTTGATTAGAGCAGCAGCATCCTCTTCAGCAGTACCTCCTATTTCACCAATAAGGATAATACCTACAATACAATTTTGAAGAAAAATAAAAAAAAACGAAGTCAAGTCATATCAAAAAATTCGAGTTAACTGTCTAGGCAACACTGAAACAACCATGATATCAACTTGTTCTCAAACCAAGAAATTTTCTAGGCCTAGTTTCACTCACTCCATTATCCGTACTATTGATATTGACATCATTGAAGAAAAATACTGAAGTAATTGTGTTTAAAACTTCATTAGTGCTAGCAGGGTCTAAGAAGATCATGTCATCTGAAATTTAAATGTATCTTGTGGTGGGTAATATCCATGGCACAACTAATTTCTTTTATGAGGTATTCATTGTAACCAAGCTTAGGGTAGAGATCTGGCCAAGACTCCAAGGTTTCCTAGAAAAGATGGGATGGCATTAATATATTCTGAATCCAATAATCAAAAGTGCAAAGCTCAACAGAAACATCAGTGTAAAAGATCAATTTTGTAGCTTTCAAAAATAATTAATGAGTTGCTATATTGCACTCCTACTAAAATCTATCAAATTTATAGGCTTTCAGAATCTTCTAAGGTTTACAAAGCCATACACAAAGTAAAATATGGTCAAAAAACAGCTCCCATTCTTCAGCATCGCAAATGGGTTGCTGATGACTTCCACCATAAGCCAGAGTTTCACTCGCATTTTCAAACATTGATAGAAAATCCATGGTAATTCTCAAATGGCTAATCCAGACGTAAAAGATAAAATCATTCAGCGACTAATTCATAAACATGCAAAGGACAACAATCAGCCTCTTACGCAAAGAAATAACAAAGTGAATCAAGCCACATCAACACATGAGTATGGCCAATGGGAATCACAAAACAACTTAAGAATCAGAGCGAACAATCTGTATAGTCATACAGTCATAATGATGTTAAAGAAGAGAGGAATGATAAACAATTGTTACCTTCTGTCTGTGGGTCGGCAATGAACTTTTCAATACAATCAACAAAGTTTGTACCATTGAAAGGGTCCCCACCAATCCCTACACAGGTGGATTGCCCAAGCCCAACAGCTGTTGTTTGGAAAACCTGCACCAAAAACCAAAAAGTTAAATATCATATCCGAGGAAAAATATATCCACTATGAGCAAGTAACACAGACAAATGCTTCAAAATATTATCCCTAGAATGGTTCTGGCAAATTTTTGCTGGTGCTAACACCATCACAAGGATGCAATATACAAATACAGCTGCATGTGTAGAAAGAAAGATAGTAGCATAATTTTCGGGAAATGACTGAAAGATACTAAAGGGTAATTTTGGTGCTTGGAACTGTAGGCATAATGCAAAACTCCACATAGTCGTTGCATGCATCTCAAAGGAAGCATTCTTCATCTACTTAAAGAAAGGCACTGGAGCACATTATATTAAAACAAGATCCCGAATTAAATCATTCAAAAACCAGCATTTACTCATGTAAAGAAGGAGTTCTAGGCTGAACAGTATGCAAGGACAAAGGTAACATCAAGCAGCAAAGCCAATTACGAAATCTTGGCGATTATGACAACTGAATTTTTTATCTGCCTTTTCTAAACCCAAAACAGTACACATACATTTTAGTTTGACAAAAGCAACAAAAATGATCAAACAGTTCGTTTCATCAGATTCTCAGATATCAACAATCTAATAAGGCAGCCAAGATTTACACTCACTCTTAAAGCGAGTTGAGGGAGCTTATGCTCGGTATTTGTGATTTAGCTTTTTAGGTTTTAGAAACAGGACGGATTATCAAATCTTGTTAAAAAGAAAAGGGAAAGAAGCTTCATATACTGAGTGCAAGATAGAGAAAGCAACCTTAACAATACAAAAATGAAGTTTTGGAAACCAATACAACTCTGTTCACATGAATTGAGCTCAGTAAAAGAGAAGAATAGTAAAACATGTCAAAACATGATTAAGCTTCAGCTGACAAACATAAGCACCTAAGGCTTATTTCACAAGCTGCAGTTTGTGAGATGTGTTAATCACTAAACATACGAAAGCATACATGGAAAATAAGTCTTACCGCTTCATATGTTAACGTGCCAGATCGGGAAACAATTCCAATACGACCAGGTTTGTGGATGTAACCAGGCATGATACCTATCTTGCATTCTCCAGGTTTAATAATACCAGGGCAGTTAGGACCAATGAGACGGGTTTTTGATTGTCTATTAAGAGCAGCCTTAACACGAACCTGGAATTGCAGAAAGTAATTAATAATATTTGAGTTAATACTTGCAAGATATGTATGATGCAGTGCAACTGCCTTGCACAAAAACAAGAAGATCACAAAAGCAAAGCCCTAACTGGTTTAGACTAATTATTGGGACCGTACATAAGTTCATCACTTTCGTAAGTACAAACTGCATAGATATAGGATGTTTCACATACAATAGCAGCACAATTTTGCAATTAACTAATTACTACATATCAAGTGTATGAATCATTGATAGCAAGGTTCCTACTCTAAAATCTTCAACAAGTTACTATCTGAGTCACTAAGAGGGATGATTCATCCCTTCCTCCCTGTCTTTTTCTTTTTTGTAAATACGTCTTTAATGATATAATTACGAAAGATCCCCCCTCCCCCCTGGTGTCAGTTTTATAATTATTTACTACTTCCCAGGCACCCAGCACCCCCAAAAGAAAAAACATGGAAGAAGGAACAGCCACTTCTAAATGCAACCAATGGAGGGGGAAAGAGAGGGTTCAGTCCTTATATTGTACTGAAGTGTTGTAGCACACAGACTAGCAGGACGTATCCCGGTTTTTGAACAACCATCAAGCATGCTCTCTCTAATAAGCTTTCTTTCATGGTAGGTTCAATCAATACCAGAACTATATAACATCCCCTATCGAGGGGCAAAAGATTTGATAAGCTTCACATGGTAGAGAGTCCACAAGGGCACAGAAGGCAATAAGCAATAAAGGGATCACACATAGCCATACTTACAACGTCAGTCAGGCTAGATAAGCAATAAAAGACATGATAAAACAAGTAGAACATACTCTGATATACAACAGTACCAATATCTATTTGAGAAACTAACATGCTTTGGTGATAGGTAGATAATATCTTACCATGTCATGCTGAGGAATTCCCTCGGTGATGCAGACAATGAGGTCCAACTCAGCCTCTAGACCCTCCATAATTGCTTTAGCGGCAAAGGGTGGGGGAACGTAAATTACAGAAGCATTTGCCTTCGTCTCAGCCTTTGCTTCGGCAACGGTGTTGAAAACAGGGAGCCCCAAATGCTCAGTTCCACCCTTTTTAGGTGTCACACCACCAACCTAACAAAAACAGTGAATAATCAATGAAACCGTGTTTAAGTAAAAAAAGCAGTGCGTCATTGATGAACTAGCATGATGTCAAAGAAGCAGAAACACCAGCTTCCCAAATCCCAACAAGAACAGCAAAACAAGTAACTCGTGCAAAAATTTAAGGAGATAATCAGAAGGATTGAAGGGAGCTAATCTGGGTTTGATAGTAGTAAACACTAAAACCAATCGCATCAGTCGTCAAACACATAGCATTATAGAACTGCAGAACTTTATAGAACTGCAGACAAGCATCACAGCCATTCATAACAGTGCACCGAGCTCCTCTATAATCAGATTTATGAAAATTTGAAAATTCAACCAATCTTAATTAACAACAAAACTGTCATAACAGCTCATAAATTGAAACAGTTACAGAATAAAATGACAACACTGAAAATTGCAAACCAACCTAATTCCAACAGCATAACACCTTCCAGTTTCCTGTGGTCTTATCCTCTATCGAATATAACATTTCAAACTCCTTGATTTACACTAACATAACTTATCAACTCCTCCATCTACAGCCTCATTTCAACCATACTCGTCTTCCATAACGAATTTGTACACTAATAAACCCGAAAAACATCAAACACACCACCTTCCTCTCTTACTAAACATATCATTACCAAACCCAATGCAAAATCCAAACACAGCTACATAATTAAAAAAAAAAAAATTCGAAATCTCATTTCCCTCCAAACCGCACTCAATTCTTGTAACGCTTTTTGATACACAATAGTCCCAAAAAACATAAAACCACACCGCCTTCCTTTCTCCCTTAACAAATCATTATAACCCTAACCACACCGAAAAACCCCAACATCGTCACACAGAAAAGCACAATTTCACTCTCATTTTCTCCATATAAGAAAAATCTCCATGAACAGATCATCATAAACCTAACCAATACCACAGTGAAAACCCGAACATCGTCACGCAAAAAAAGCATAATTTCACTCTCATTTTCTCCAAAAAAATAAAATCTCCATTCTCCTCCAGACCCCACCCTCCATCTACGCGTCCCTCTCCAACCGCACATGATTTCACAACACTCTCTTACACAACAATATCCCCAAAAACATAACACCACAACGCCTTTCTTTTTCCCTAGCCACACCGAAGCCCCAACATCGTCACACAGAAAAGCACAATTTCCCTCCCAATTCCTCCACAAGGAAATATCTCCATTTTCCTCCAAACCTCACTCGATTTTCGCAACGCTTATTACACAACAATAACCCCAAACACACACAACCCACCATCTCCCCCTCTTCCTTCACAAATCACAATCCAAAACAACACCGACTAAATCATTCCACACACACAAAAAAAAAAACTTTCAATTCCTCTTATCATTTCCTCCATTCACAACAAAATCACTCCACACAAAAATCACACATTTACACACAAACAAACAACAACAAACCCACAGTAAATTCAACAATGATAGTCAGGAATTCTTGACGGTATCGAGGCGGAACAACCTGTTCACCCTGAATATCCCGCCAAAAAAGTGTTCTTTTAGTTGAAAACATAACAATCATTTACTCCATTGACAACAAAACCACTCCATACCCAAATCACACTTCAACTCAATCAATCTTTACACATTTACACACACAAAAAACAACAACAAACCAACAGTAAATTCAACGATCTCACACACACATAAACAAACGAGTAAAAACCCAGATTCAGATCCACACAAAAACGCATAAACCCTACAAATAAATACCAAAATGGGTGAGTAAATGTTATACCATTTTGGTGCCATATTCGATGGCTTGTTCGGTGTGAAAAGTGCCGTTCTTGCCGGTGATACCCTGGCAGATGACCCGGGTGTTCTTGTCCACGAACACTGCCGGTGGTGGGTCCCTGGAGGACGACCCGAACCGCCTGGTTTGACCCGAATTGCGGACCAACTTGCTCAGTAGACTCCTGGTCGCCATTGTTGAGGTTCAACTAAAATCCAAAGCAATGAATTTGTTAGGGCTTCTTATTATTGGAAGTAATGGTGTGCAAAATGGAAATGTTTGCACCCCCTAGATGAATGGGGTTGCGAGCTAGTAAACGGGTCGTGTCGTGTCAAGTTTAAACGGGTTTGTGGGCTTGGTAGAGAATAGTGTGGTGAGTGAAAATGCCACCGATTCTAACCCGAGCTTGTAAATGGGGTTGTGGACTGGAATCAATGGATTGTATCGTGTCAAGTTTAAACGGGTTTGTGGGCTCCGTGGTGAATAGAGTGAGGAGTGAAAATGTCACCAAATCCAACCCGAGCTTGTAAATGGGGGTATGGACTGAATTCTGGTAGATGGGTTGTGTCGTGTTAATTTCATAAGGGTTTGTTGGCTTAGTAGTGAATAGTGTGGTGAGTGAAAATGTCACAAAATCCAACCTGAGCTCGTAAATGGGGTTGTGGACGGGATTCTAAATAGTAGAGCTGGTAATGGGTCGTGTCATGTCAATTTTGAAAGGGTTTGTGGGCTTGCTAGTGAATGTTGTGATGAGTGAAAATGGCACCAAATCCAACCCGAGCTTGTAAATGGGGCTTTGGACTGGATTCAGAATAGTAGAGCTGGTAAATGGGTCGTGTCGTGTTAAATGGGTATATGGGCTCGGTAGTAAATAATTTTTTTTATTTATTTGGTGTCTTAGGACTTAGGAGTATCCTCAATGAAAGTACCGATAGTAACCTTTGGGGAACATAAGGAAATGGTGGCCCCTATCAAATTTGGTTACTTTATTAATAAGAGTCAGAGAACTAGTAACTACTTGTTTAAGGTATAAGAGTCCATTGTTATGTTCAAGTAAAAACCAAAGCAACGAATTTGTTAGGGCTTGTTGTTGGAAGGAAGTGATGTTGGTCGGGGTGTACAAATTGGAAATGTTTGCCCCCCTTAGCTGAAAAGAGGTTGTGGACTTGGTAGTGAATACTCGTAGAGCTGGCAAATGGGTCGTGTCGTGTCAAGTTTAAAGGGGTCTTTAGGCTCGGTTGTGAATGGTTTTGTTTACAAAATGGAAATGTTTGCCTCCCTAAGCTGAATAGTGTGATGAGTAGACCTGTTCAATGGGTCGGGTTGTCGCAGGTTAGGTTTCATGTGAGATGGGGGTGGGGGGTGGGGGGGGGGTCGGAACGGGCCGTGTCGATTTTGATTCTTGACCCGTATAAATTGGCTCTGTCTACTCGGTTAATGGGCTTTGAGACTCAATATTGTGATGAGTGGACGTGTTCTATTGGTCGACTAATCGCAGGTCGGGTTTGATGTGAAATGTTTCGAGGGCAGGGTTTAGGGTGGGAACGGGCCGTGTCGATCTTGACCCGTATAGATAGGAATTATATTATCTTTGTTGGGCTAGGTTAGGCTCCGTCTACTTGGCTAATGGAGCTAAGGACTCAATATTGTGATGAGAACACATCTTCATATATTGGGTCGAGTTTGATGTAAGATGATGATTAGAGATGCATAACCTTCACTGGGCTAAGTTACAATCTATTTACTTCGCCAATGGGTTGTGTCGTGACAAGTTTAAACGGGTTATAAAACCCTTAAAGCTAACACGACCTGTTTATTTTTTGTGTTGACAAAATTATTTAGATGAGTTAAAAGCCCTTGATCCAACCCGTTAATATAGTGTCGGAGAAATGGCACCGCCACATGCTTCAATTATGGTCCAATACACCCTATGAACATGCTAGGTAAATTTCGAAACTTTTTCCGAAAAATAAAAAGTCGACCGAAAAAACCGGTTTTTTTGAAGATACCTCGACTCGACCCCGAAAAAGAATCGGACGAAAATTAGCAGGAGACATTCTAGACACATATTATGAATA
>CAAKMY010034392.1:0-19719 GCA_901111285.1 Corrigiola litoralis | reverse complement strand
ATACTTTCACATCAATTCACACTTCTTTTTAGTGATGTTTATCATTGATTCACTCCTCCAATAAGTGGCACCATAAAGTAAATGAAAGCTTGAAGTGGATTGATCAGTAATTTTATGTTTCTTTGACTTTTATGATTTTCATATCATCTTTATGTTTCTAATTCATTCGCGTAATATTTTCATCACTCTGAAATTCAATTTTATTTATTTCACCTTGATTTGACTATTTCTAATCAAATTATTGATTTCTAATATGTGATTGCTCATTTCAAATGACGTTAAAAACAAAATCAAATATTAAAGTAAGTGAATTATTATAAATTGCTCGACATGAGTGTAGCTTTAATTTATTCCTATGATATTCATATTATTTTTACCATTTTACTTGCAATTTCCTCTTCATTATTCGAAAACCAAATTATTGTTTGTTCTCCATTCATTAATTTGACCCATTTTTACTTAATTTTGATCCCATTTTAACATATATTAAGGTTTAAATGACTTGCAATTTCCTCTTTATTATTCGAAAACATTTAAATGATTTCTTCAATTTTCTCATAATTAACAATATTAGGACAATAAGTTGAATACAAAAACTTCGAAACATAATTATAAAAAAGGCTATAGCGAGTGAAATTTTTAACTAATCATCTCATGCTTTGCATGTGGTTGTAAACTAGTTTTCTATCATAATCCGTCCACAAAAACCGTCAAGGTCAAGAACCTATAAATACATTATTAATTAACTTTCCACATTAACATCTTCTTTTTTGTTAACTCATATATTTCTCCCACCAAACTTGCATTATCATGATTTTAAGAGATTTTGGTGTTAGTGATCATTTGTTTTGGAAACAATATTGCATTTAAGAAGAAGATAAGGAAATAAATTGAGCTTCTTAATTTTTTGCATTTTGAAAAGTTGACAATCTTTAGAGGACGGAGGGAGTACTAACATATATGAACCACAACTGGTGTCGATTATTGTGAGATCATGGTGATATCTTATAGCGCACATTTGGACAAAGAATTATATTTATATACTGCACAATTATTGTATCACATAATGCATATAAATATCGTATGAAGAAAATACCCAAAATCTAGCTAAATTTTTGAATGAAAAGATTGAACTTAACAAACCTTAATTGATTCTAATTACCATAATTTTGATATTCTTGATTATATTAAATTTCATAATATGGACAGAAATATGAAACAAGATAGTTAAATGGAAAATCAATGTAAATATATTGGAAAGATTAACATACATAAACCTTTTATATAGTTCATACGTCGCCAAATGTTAACATAAAGAAGATGACGAGAAAGAAACCTTTTCAATAGTAAAATAAAAATTATAATAAGGAAGAATCTTTAAAATTTAGATTCAAGAACTATAACATGGAAGAATATCTTTTCATTCATTTTTATCGAACACTTAATAGGTCCTCTTATATTTAATCCATGTGACATTTCTTTCTAACAAGAGAGAACTTGGTAGCACAACAAGTTATAAAAGGAGACTAAATTTTCTATGTCTTTTTTACTTTATTAATTGATTATTAGACAATTGCATGAGACACTTGGACAACTGGACAATTACAAAGGTCAAAAAAGCAAATAAATTATGTCATAATATATGTTTCATTGCATTTCTCTGTTGTTTTCCCATGAAAATCTTACGGAAAAGTTGCATTAGAAGTGACGAAAGCAAAGTCGAAATGGCAAATGATTTTGAGCATGCCATGTGATATTGTCACATGTAGCAACCACATTATTTTGCCGTTTATTATATTTTTTTTTTCTAATTTTGGAAGAAAAATAAAACAAATGGCTTATCATACTCTATGTTAGGCCATGTTCTTTTCAGCTGAAAATCACTGAACAGAACCAGAAGGAATTAGAGAGAACTGGGAAGAACTGGAACAATTTGGAAGGAACCGAAAAGAATCGGAGATGATTGGAAGGAAATGGAGAGGACTGAAAAGAACTGAAATTATTTGAAAAAAATAGAAGGAATTAACTGGAAGGAACTGAAAGGAATTGGAGATAACTGAAAGCAATTAGAAAGAATTAGAAGGAACGGGAAAAAGTGGAAGGAACTGAAACTAACTGGAAGTCATGTAAAGAGAACATGGCCTTAATAAGGGAATAGTTTGGTAATAATAATACAGTATAGTGAACAAGTTCAGCAGCACATTGTTCAAGTTGATAGCATAGTAGTGATACTTGCAAAGCTTCATTTGTGTTTTCGCGCGCATTGACCTTTCTTTGTGCTTGGCCACTAGCCTACCTTAAGTTGAAAGAGTTAAAATATCTAAATTATACCGCTATCATGATCAAACAATAAGGATCAACTCTTTAAAACCAATCAATTCAAGGATGCACTGGATTTTACAAATATTAAAAACTCTTATTTATATGAGTGAATGCAATATTGCTGAAATATGTTTAACTATAACTATTAGATAGGTCCTTCTTATCATTGTTTTTGTTCGTATTTCCAACTATTTAGGATATTGGCAATTCACATGTTTATAAAAAATACCAGTAGACTTAATTTTGGGTTTGTATATATGATGTTTAGTTTCACTAGATCAAAGATCGACGTAGGTTGTTGGTTTGTTGGGATTTTGTGTAATCTCGAGTCACCCTTGCTACTTAAGATATTCAAGTACATGATCAGTATCTATTTAAATCACATGCATTTTTCAAATGGACCGAGACAGAAAAGAAGGTTCTATATCATGCAAACA
Organism: Corrigiola litoralis; assembly: GCA_901111285.1. Classification (NCBI taxonomy): domain Eukaryota; kingdom Viridiplantae; phylum Streptophyta; class Magnoliopsida; order Caryophyllales; family Caryophyllaceae; genus Corrigiola; species Corrigiola litoralis. The sequence goes on along the minus strand of CAAKMY010034392.1, from coordinate 16,960 downwards.
GAAGAGTACGTGTTGCCTTACTTTTAGTGTTGAAGTAGAAAGAAAAAACCTCTTAATTTTTCTAACAAAAATGAAATGGACTTTGTACTACTCCCTCCATTTTCACCAATCCTTTACACTTTTTCAAATTCCCCCTCACATATTTTGAAAAGTGTAAAGAATTGGTAAAAATGGAGGGAGTACAACACTTATATACACACTCTCTACTACATCACCACTTAATTTTAAGAAATTTTTCAATTTTAATTAATTAGATCCATGCCCTATATAAAAGCCAATACTGGGTATAAATCTAATGGAAAGTTAGTTCAATTTTAATTAGAAGCATGGAAAATTATTTAGATTGAATAAAGCTAATACTTGGTATAAATCTGATAATGACGGTGTAAGAACTGGTAAACTATAGTTGACCTAAAAGAGTTTTGAACTATTTAAACTTGACGAGGTTGTAGTTTCTTTACTCATATTCGAATGGTAAGCTCACTCCAAAGAAAAAGGCAAATTGCAAGTATATAGAAAATAATCTAATCGTACGAAAAAATAAAATAGTAAATTAATTCAAATTATCTATTAAAATTCTACTTTGCAGTCCGTGCAATTCGCACGGGCCATAAGCTAGTATCTATACCTATTACAAAAGTCACTAAGGAAGATAGATACTATTCATAATGAATAGTTCCAATTTAGTGTTCATAATGAATAGTTACAAAATGCATTCTCTTTTGTTTTAGCTCTTCCTTCCTTAAGTATAGTGATTCATGACTTAGGGAGTAAATGACTTGTTAATGTTCTTGATAATGATCGAGGTTAGTATACAATATTTTCCCCTTTCATGTTAAGGTTCTTGTTTTCCCTTTGTGCAATGGTGATTGCGAGAAGGCGGGGTATGCTAAGTTCTTTATGCTGCTTATGGGGTAAGATGAGCTGGCCTTGGGGTAGGGGAAAATTAGGAGTGCAATACTCTGATATATTTTGACCTTCGAATTCACTCTGAGCATTTCATGTGAATGTAGTTTCCACACTACTACAGAACCGCTCAAAGAAAACGGTTTAAAAGGCCTAAAGAAAACGGTTTTAACCGTTCCTAGCGTCGCCGTTTTCTTAATTATAAGAAAGCGGTTTTTCGCTTTCTTATATAGACACAAAGAAAGCGGTTCCTGACAAAAACCGTTTTCTTTGTGTCTACATAAGAAAACGGTTCCTTACTGGAACCGCTTTCTTTGTTGACACAAAGAAAACGGTTCTTTCGTAAAAAAACCGCTTTCTTTTACCTTTTTATTTAAAAAAAAAAATTTAAAAATAATATTTATTATTTTTATTTTCCCATATTATTCCGATTAATTTTCGACCACCATTATCACCTTAATGTTTTCAATTCTACCATATAATCTAACATCATTAACAATAATAATAACAACAACAATATTAACAAGATTAACAATAATCTTTCATATTCGTTAACATGAACACAAGAAGAAGTAGAAGAAGAAGAAGAAGAAGAAGAAGAAGAAGAAGAAAAACAACAACAACAACTATAACAACAACAACAACAACAACAACAAAAATACAAACACTCTCATTAACATAAAAGAAATTTTTAACTTAGTACTTACAAAATAGAAATTAATTATCGATATAAATAACAAATACACAACATATGAGAAATGGAAGTGAATATTCAACTACTAGCTTGTGGGTGTGGCATCGGAGACGGATGTGCATTGTTGGAGATGGCGAACGGTTGTGGACGGAGGCGTCATTTAGTGCTCTTACATTTCGGGGAGACCTCGTTTAATTTGAGAAAAGATCGAGTGTCGAATAAGGAAAGAAGTTGAAATAAATAATTGAGGAAGCAAAAAGAAAGCGGTTCCTTAGAAGAACCGTTTTCTTTTTATTCCACTAAGAAAGCGGTTCTTTCATAATAACCGTTCTCTTTATGTTTTCCAAAATTCAAAATTTAAATTTGAGCGCAATTATGAAAATTCAAAATTTTTGGTAACACAAAGAAAACGGTTCCTTAAGAGAACCGTTTTCTTTGTGTTTCTAATTTTTTTGGAATTTTTTTGAATTCTCATAATTGCACTCAAAATTAAAATTTCAAAATTTTGAAAACACAAAGAGAGCGGTTCTTTGGTAATAACCGTTCTCTTTGTGTTTTCAAAATTTTGAAATTTTAAATTTGAGCGCAATTACGAAAATTCAAAAAAAAAAAAAATTGAAACACATTACTGAACACAAAGAAAACGGTTCCTTAAAAGAGTCGTTTTCTTTGTGTTTGTCCTGTATTAAAAAAAAAAAAAAAAAACTTGACAAACACAAAGAGAACGGTTCTTTTAAGGAACCGTTTTCTTTTTGGGAAGACAAAGAGAACGGTTCGCTGTCTTTGACATAAGAAAGCGGTTTCCTAAGGAACTGCTCTCTTTTCTCTAGACAAAGAAAACGGTTATTGAAGGAACCGTTTTCTTATGTCTATTAAAGACAACGATTTTGCTCGGAACCGCTGTCTTCTACTTTAAAAAAACGGTTCCGACCATAACCGTTTTCTTTAGGCCGATTCCTTAGCTCAAATCTGTAGTAGTGTCACCTACTCTTATAGTAAGAAATACATTACCTTGGCTTTTGGAACTTCGTCTATAAGTCTTTCGGATGTTTTCGCAACAAGGTAACTGTTTTAGGTTGTTTTGAGTTGCATGTAACTCTTACAATTACACGGAACACATCAGAATTAATTAAAGGTTTTGAAGGATGTGATTGAATCAGCAAATCTGACATACTAAGGGTGTCATATGTTATTTCTTGAAATAGAATATGAACCTGTTTTTTTGTTTGTTTGTTTGGGGGGGGGGGGTGTCTGTCTATCTTACCATGCTACTGTATCATGCATTGCACAATGGAATAATGATTGCTTATCAAGCTGTGTTTCCTGCTGGTTTTACATTTTGATTTTGTTATCGTTGTTTATGAAACATAGTGACATTTTTCCTGTCCAGGATGCGTTGTTGATGGGTAGAAAGAATTTGAGATTGCCTTCTTTTGGCAGAAGGCAAGGGACCGATTCGAATTAACAAGAACGCAAGTGAGGTACCTAAGCTAACAATCTATAATATGTCAGTTTCCAAATTAGAACTTTTGTATTCTAAAGGTGAGTTCTCTCTTTTTCATGAAATTTATAACTGACAAGAAGACAAAGACACGTAAAAATGTGATCATTGGTAACAAAAACATTCCTCGTTCACCAATTTAATCATTTGAGAGCGGGGACTTAAGATTTTCATCCTTCCTAATTTAGATTTCAGGTTCAGTTTCATAGCACTTCAAGATAATAATTTTTAACTCTTTATTTTTGGCATACAATATCGACTCGCAAAGAATGGGAAAGCGTTCCTGGAAGCCGTCACTAGGCAGCTGAATGAATAGCACCAATAGCACTTAGAGATCATCTTATTTGGCATAAAGCAACAACAACAGAGAAGATAACAACTTTGTGTTTGCTATTCAGGTTTTTTTTTTTGTTTGTTTTTTTGCTTTTGGTTTTAATTGATGAATTCTTAACTTCTTATTTTCTGTATTTGTTTTGTTACTCCATATGTCTTCCTTTTTCCATTCCCTCTTTATCTTCAAGTGGGACAATATGATGAAAAGACGGGTATTTCATTCTGTGTATGATGTGATTCTTGGTTGTTGTTGTTGAATGGAGGGACCGGGGTGGGAAGGGGAAGGGAAAGGGAAAGTGGGGGATCCAAACGTGGTTGTGCTGTTTAGTTGTAATGTTACAGCCCAGGGATCATGGCTTCTGATGGGGGGGGGGGGGGGTCATGGATCATGGCTTCTGATGGGGTCATATATAATCCCTGTAAAAGTAAGAATATGTATATTACGAGTATATATACAAACAATATATATTTGTTGTCCGTAATCCTTGAAAGAAGCCGATAAAATTATGGCTTTAGGGAGGGTCTTGTTTACTGGCTCTTTAGATTCTGAAACATGCTCCCGGTTTGCTATACTTGTTGTCTTCTTCCCTCTCCCTGATATGTAGGTTAGACTTTCCTCTGTGAGCATAGAGTTGTCTCGTGAAGTACATAATTGGCCTTCTGGTTTTCTATAGATATCGAAAATTAACGTTACCATCTCCTCTTGGTAGCTGTAGTTTGAAGAGGACTACAAATAGTCTGGTTATCTGTATGTCAATAGTGTTTCATTGATGATCTTCACTTCTGCAAATCTATATCCTGGCATGAAATCAGAGCGCCAGTGTCTTGGTTACGCTGCCAGCAGCGGCCAGTCAAATATTAATCGACTGGCTTGGAGCGAGCTGGCAGTCATTGATAAATATGAACTTTTTTGTTTTGTTGGGGCTGAAGGTGTGTTCAGGGATAGTAGTACTGTAGCAGTATGAAAGAATGCTACTAGAATGAGAGGTTTTAAAGAGGTTAAAGAGGAATTGATAGAGGAACTGCAAGAAAACAATCTGATCATAGTAGTTTTTGAGGATTTGGAGAGGTTAGAACTTAAAAAGCAGTTACTAATCTACAAGTTAAGAACCTTAAATCTTCTTAGAGTTTTTGGAAAGGAAACTTTAGTAGCAAGGGTGGGACGGGGAGTGGGAGCATATTCTTGGTTCAATATGTTGTTCTATCCATTGTTTTAAAAGGGAACCCATCAAATGTATTTTGTTTCAGTCACGTGCATGGGAAAATGCAATATATAACTTCTTCTTTGAATTGATTGAAAATGAAAACATATTAGAATAATGGTGTCCTAGCTTCAGTTTACATTCAACCCCCTTGGAAAGGCATATGCAATATATAACTTCGTCTTTGAACTGATTGAAAAATGAAAGCGCATTAGAATAATGGTGTCCAAGCTTCAGTGTACATTCAACCCCCTTGGAAAGGCATATGCAATATATAACTCCATTTGCAAAGCTTCTTAGTTTATGTTATGTGAGCCTCACCATTTTCTTGAAACTTCTCTTCCTAGAAGTTTACCATGTTCGTATGTATTGTCCTCAAAAGTATATATTAGAAGAATAATAATGGTTTCCTTTCTATCGAAAAATATTGTACAAAAGCCTCTACTACCCTGCAGACTTTACTTATGTCGAAAGAAATATAAAAAACTTTTCATTTATGAAATTCTCTCTTTTTAGTTATTGGTGTTGGCTATACTATCTGTCTGTCTCTGCTTGCTAACCGTATTTATTTTGGCAGCTGTACATGCAATTGTGTGTAAGATGGAACTCAATGCTGCTGGTGATCAAAAGAACTAAATTGCAAAAGTTGTTGATGAAAAGATGGAGAAGGTAGTTTGTTTATCACTCCCTGGCACCTTTTTTGCTTATAGTCGATTGTCGTCATGCTTATATTAACTCTGTATAGTTTTGTGTTTTTTTGGATATCAAATTATTGGAACTTATGGTGGACATTGAACTTGATGTTAAGGTCACAATAGCAATGAATGAGATTAATGCAGACATGTACGCAACATGTATGCCGGTTGATTGACCTATAAAGTTTTTGATCTTTTTTTGTACTTATTTAGTTATTTATGTACTGCTGCTCTCTTATCTTTGGATTAATGAGAAATAACAATGACCAGGCTATGTGATTAATTAGTGCACTCTGGCAATACTTACTGGGTACTTGATAGGATTATAGGACTGAAATAATTCTGATATCTTGAAGGAAAAGTACAATAAGTTTTTGTTGAAAGTATTCTTGCTTCTTTTTGTTTACAGAAGCTAGCTGCTCATCAGAGTGGAGACGACATCTCCATCTATGGCCTGATGACATCTAAGCCTTCTTGGCTACTCATAATTGCCATCTTGCTCACACTTGCTGCAGTAACCTCATCAATTTCTATCAATTACATTGTCGAGTTAAGAATGTTTCGCTCAATTGCTATTGGTGTTGCAGTGGGTGTCTTTATATCCATTCAGTACTTCCCTCTGGCTGTCGTCTTGCAAGCCCTCATTGTTTTAAGAATGACCTGCAGCTCGCTATTGTTATCTTTACGCACATTCCGTCTGCGTCCAGTGCAAAAGCTTTGCCTTGGGTTTTTGCTCTCCTTGTCGCACTCTTCCCTGTGAAATACTTATTACAAGGCAAGTCTATAGAAGAACACAAGCTAAGTTCTTGGTTTGTATGCAGCTATCTTTATGCTTATAGCCTTGAAAACAAAGTTTGAGTTGGCTTCCTTAATACCGGGATAAAGTTCTTGAAAAGTGAGGTATCAAGCTCAGTCAGTCTGGTCAAAGCAGTTCAATTTCCCTGCCAAAAACGAAGGGTGTTTGTATACATAGTTGTGTTGCATTTTCCAGTTACAGTTTTTAGTGTGAATTTTTAAGCAAGGGCTAATACCCCAGCAACTCAAATTAAATGTTCATAACTTCGACCATTGTATCTTGTATTGACCATTGGAGCAATTTATAAAACTTGCAAATACAATTACGCTTGATGCTTTGGGGGACTCCATACCTTATCATACCAGGCTTTTGCCTTCCAACTAATTTTCTTATGTCGTTTTCCGTACTTATTTTACCTTTACCCTTCTGCTCCTCAGCGTTCTCATGGTTTAGTTGACTACTTGCAAGACCGTGTGGTCAAAATTCGAATCTGTCGTTTTTTTGCTTGAGTTTGCTAAACTTGCTCTCAAACTATTCTTAAAGACACAGGGGACATGGAAGAACAATTTGCTGATGAGGGCTTAGGCCCTCGGCTTGTATTGGCTAATATGAAGGAGCCCTTTTGAGACTAAGGTGTCACCAAAAATTATAGAATATTGAATGGTATCTTGTCTTAGTGTTAGTTTATAATAGTTCCAATTTTATCTCTTAAGTCGATATCAATTAGTAGCGAAACAATAATAAAAAGGTCGTTTACTTATCCTTCTATACCCAACATTATTTACAATCAAGTTACTCATTCTCGACTTATAGCCTCTAATCCATAACACACTTCATTTGGTACATCGGAACATTTAGTATTTTTTTTATTTGGTACATCGGAACATTTAGTATTGCGAAGAGGGAGATATGATGATTGGGATAAACTCTTATCTTTGCACAACGGCGTATTTAAAAAACTGTTGTTATTAAACTTGGATATCAAGTTAACGGTCAAGTTAATATATACTTAAAATTTACATAAGTGTTAAAAACATAATTTAGTAGTTTTCATTGGCTAATAAACTCAAATATAGATGTCTTTCAACCGCTTAGATTTTAATATCAAATCAAATTTAATATTATGTCCTAATAATTTAATAATCTTACAAATATAATAAAGATTAATATTTTGGGGGTCAACAACTAGTATTTCAGAAATACAGATACTCGCAAGACATGCCATGTAGTGCATAAGTAACACCAAAGCAACCCTTAACCCCGGCCCCGAAAGCCGGTACAACTGACATGCTATGCGTTCATCAGCACATACAAACATCTATTCATACGTATCGGTGTATCAGTAGTGTATGATAGGTTTGTTGCCCGCGAAAGAGTAGTCAACTAAAACCGTCTAATACATACCCACAAAGTACAAAATAAAAAATAACTGGTCTTATTTTATTTTTATTTTTTGGTCACATAATTACTAGTCTTAATAAGAACCGAAACATCAAGGGGGTCTTCCAACTCCCAGGCAAGCATAAGACCCCCTCTGAGCCCGGTAACCGTTACAAAAGAGTAAAAACCATCATCTTATTCTTTTACCCAGCTTAGCCTAACAACCTCACATTTTGTTTCACAAAGGTACCACTATGGATGGTTTATCCAATTGAAAAAAATAGGGCAAGGTTGTTTGGCTTTTATTTATTACATTTAGGAATTAACTTATCCATGAAACAAACGCATCGCTCCCTCCAAAGCCAGGATGGCTCCCCCTTGCCATATTGTGCGGGCAATAATGCCTATTACTTTTACAGAGTATACCGATTTGTCGCTTGTCCCGTTGTGTGTCGAATTATTGGGGAACCCAGGCCAAAATGTTGCGTTTGATTCTGGGTGCGATCATACCAGCACTAATGCACCGGATCCCATCAGAACTCCGCAGTTAAGCGTGCTTGGGCGAGAGTAGTACTAGGATGGGTAACCTCCTGGAAAGTCCCCTTGTTGCATCCGTTTTAAAAAATTGCACCAAAAAAAAAAATGTTGCATTTGATTCTGCGGGGTCCCCAAATACATATATACAGAAACATATCATCAACAATATGGTTATCATAAAAATCTTTTGTGTCATCTTTTAGAAGCTCGGTCGCTAGTTTTTTGTGATGATTTGTGTAGTTTATATAGCAACGGCCCACAGGTTTCGAAGACTCTAACTGCACATTTTTAAAGCCATTCAAGGAGAGGAATTGGGGAAGTAATGCGAATAAATACTGTTCCAATTACTTGTTTTTTTGTTTGTGACATCACCTCTACGTCCATAATTTTTAAAATAATTATGCTAGTTGTAATTGTTATTATAATAATAATAATACTATTAAAAAGCCGTTGCAAGTAATGGTAGCCGCCACATGTGTATCCACGTCATTGCAAACTTAATTTTCACCTCATTAATACCATCTTACTTACATATCATATCATGTGCACCACTAATATATAAAATTAAAGACTTAGTTTATGTAATTTATATTTGTGACCGAAAAAAATAGTTTCGAATACTTCTATCTTTTAAAATAAAGCATAACATACTTAACCAGGTGATTGAGATTTAGAAAAGATCAGACACAGGGGCATATGAGTGAATGGTTTGGTAAATGTGTATCACTCATGCTACTAATTATCTTACCACTTCAAATATCGAACTACTTTTTTTATGGTTAGGTCCCTACCTAGCTTTATTTATTTTTATTGTTTTCGATTTCTCTTCAAAAGCTTACACAAGTATTTAATATAGAGGTAAGATAATTTCAAATAAACGTAAATAAGATTTAAGATTATTACAACTTGAAACATTTTATAACATTAGTGGCTCGACATTTCCTACATTACACAGTCTTGTTACGGAGTACTAAATTTTACTCAAAATAACTATCTATCAAACAACGTTTTCGTGCATCGAACAAGTCAAATACTAGTTATATTATCTAAAGGCGGGTTCAAATGAGAACCTCTTGTTATATGCGAACCTGCTAACCAATGACCATTAACTTATTGGGTGATATTAGAATCATTAACGCAGCCTAGCAGAGTTGGTGAAACGGTCTTAATTATTCAATTAGTTAATAATTTACATAATATACTACTAATCTAACGGAATCCGAAAAAAACTAACGTTCGTCCTCATTAATGGCATTTTAGGTCGAAAAATCGACCTCAGTGGTATTCTGGCTTTTTGGAAAAGAAATAGGGGCATTTTGACTTTTTTGCGATGCCTCATGGGTACTTTAGAGAAAATCCCAAAAAAAAAAAAGAACATGCCTCACATTACTTTAAACGAACTAAGGGCCCGTTTGGTTCCCATTTTTTTTGGGTGAAGTAATGGAATGAAATGGGTGATTCCATTTTGGAGTGTTTGTTTGAGATTTTTTTGGATTCATTCCTTTACTCTCCTCTATCCCACTCCCCCCAAATGAAACCCTCCTCGTATCTAAGAGAACACTTCTATTCCCTCCTCTTTCATATTATCCTCTCACCCACTCTCGCTCCACCCACACATCCCTCCACCCAGACCACCTCTCGCTGGTGACTGCCACCCAGCCTCCTGCCTGCCAGCGACTGCCACCCAGCTCCCTTCCCTCCGACGACCCCTCCCCATGCGCAACCTGCCAAACTTTTCTCCCCTTTTCTTCTTCTATCCTTCTTCATTTTTCTTATCTCCGCCCACGTCGGCGCGCATCTCGACGCCCGCTCCCCTAAGTCGGCGCTCTTCACGACGTCCACTTCTCTTATTTTCCGGTCTCTCCTACTTTCCCTTCATTTTCTATTTTTTATTTGTTATTATTATGTTTTTGAACCCACCACGACATAGATCGGAGTAAACTAACCCGATGGTGAGGTTTAAGGCCGGAACGTAGTCGGCCGTCGCCGGTGAACCACCGGGCGACGGTGGTCAACTTTCTTGAGAGGGTCTCTGCAGGTGGTGGGGATTGGTGAAGGAGAGAGAAGGAGATGATGTGGCTTTATTGTTTAAAAAGGACAAAAAAAACTATTTTACCCTTAATGATATTGATTCATTCCATTCATTAGTTGAACCAAACAATCTTTTTTAAGTAACAAAACTTGTTTCCATTCCACTCTCTAATTCATTCCATTCCGTTTCCATTCCGTTGTTCGAACCAAATGACCCTAAATGTCATGTCTAATCGGACAATGGAGTCAATGTTAAACTACGGTGTATTGACATGCAAAGTCATTTATACCCTCTTTGTACATGGATAAAAAAAAATATGAAAAAGGAAGACACTCGTCATATATAAAAACAAAGCCAACAAGTTAACAACAAACAATTAACTAACAAATATCAAAGCTTATAAAATTACAACAAGGGCATATCTATGTATCGTACAAGTCAAATACTAGTTGTGAGTAATTGAAAATCATCTCACACTTATAACTTAATCAAGTCACCAAACGATATAGAGTTAATAAATCAACTTATTGTTATTTAGCGAGTCTTGTATGAGGTTACCTTATCATAAGACGATATCTATACTAATACTATATATAACTTAATAGGCTAATCACGAACACAATGTAAAAAAGAAAGGTTTTTTTTTTACAGGAGGTAGTTTGAAAATGACAAATTCAACGCCAATAATCCAACGTTTATCCAATCTTTCACTAATAATCCCAGCTCATATTTTTTAACATAAATAATCCAAGGTTTGAATAGTTGCTCCAAAATTAATCCACATGTCATTGAAGCATATTTTTTGATTGTGTGTTGTTGATTTCACAAAATAAAAAGAAAATAATTGAGCCAACAAGTAAATGATTTGGCGCAAAATATCATGTCCCTGATGAAAAATGATCCTCCAATTCCTTAATGTTTCTCCAAAACTAAACTAAATTATTGAGTAATCAAAAGTCACGATTAAGGGTCAATGGAATAGAGGATTATCAAATGGTCCATATATCATGATGGTGGTTTTCGTTATGGAGTGAAAACGACGAACATGTCAGAGGCCCTCAATGGTGTTATGAAGGGGGCCCGATATCTTCCTATCACTGCGTTGATGCTATGACGTTCTATCGGGTTAATTCATACTTTGCAAACAGACGGGAGTTGGCAAGATTGAGGCTACAAGAAGGTCTACCATATAGCGTGAAATCCACGGCCACAAATGAAAAGAACAAAGAAAAGGCGGAGAGTCACGAGGTTCATGTGTACAATTTTGAGCTCGGGTTGTTTCAGGTCAAAACTGGTCGTAGAAACCGTTCTTCGGAAAAAGGAGGCAAGACTTATGATGTGGACATTACGAACAAAACTTGTACTTGTCAGAAGTTGAAGATATACAAGCTACCATGTTCACATGTGCTTGCAGTTTGCCGTTATCGTAGCTTGTCGTATGCCGGGTTTGTTGACCCTTCTTTTACAACACATGAGTATCGTGCCACTTATTTGTCCTTCTTTCGACCAGTGCCTGATGCTCTTACATGGGGTGATTATACCGGGCCCATTCTTGTACCTGATAAGTTGAATAAGCGTGGCAAGGGTCGTCCTAAATCTTCTAAAATAAGGAATGAGATGGATGACAGTGGTCGTCGTGGAAAGGTCACTTGTAGCATTTGTCATGCTCAAGGCCACAACAAAAAGACTTGTCCTTCTAGGAGTAGTGGTGAATCCTCGGGGTAATGTCAAATTTAGATTCCGCTTGATTATCTTTTTTTTTTACTAGTTTCTATTATCCATATCTAATGTTTTCTATTTTGTTTTAATGGTCAATGTAGGCATCATGGCGCTTCGGGTTCATCCGGGCCCACGTGACCAGTCAGTTCTTACGCTTCAGGCTAACCATAGGAGTGAGTCGATTTGGAGAGGGGAGGACTTGGATACATTGCTATCATGTCGGTTTCACATGGATGCTCTTTGGGAGGTAGATGCTCGGGTTCTTGCTTACATTGAGAGGGCCGGTTTTGGGGGCGTTCATAGGATTATTGGTGGTCATGGGGAGATTGATAAAGCTTGATAGAGAGGTGGAGACAAGAGACCCACACTTTTCATCTTGCCGTGGGTGAGGCGACCATCACTTTACAGGACGTCGCCATCATCTTAGGTTTGAGGGTCGACGGAGATGCTGTTACAGGGAACGGTAATGGAGATTGGTTTAGGTTGGTGTCTGAGCTCTTAGGCACACCACCAGACACTCCCGCACCACATGGTCCTGATGCTCCCCCTCTCGATGCTACTACTCTAGATTCCTCTGCAGGGGGTGCTCCCATTGTCCTTAAGGGCATGTCTTTGAGGATGGAGTGGTTGAAGGAGCATTTCTCACATCTTCCAGCTGATGCTAGTGACGATGTTGTCCGTATGTATGCTCGAGCTTACATTATTGGTTTGATGGGTTCAGTTCTATTCCCCGACAAGAACGGGGACACTGTTCGGTTGATTTGTTTGCCATTGTTGGGAGATCTTGATGCCGCAGGAAGATACAGTTGGGGGAGTGCGTGCCTAGCATATTTGTACCGACAGTAATGTCGCGCATGTCAAAGGAGTCGACATCGGCGCCGTGGTCCTCCCGCGTATGCCAAAGGGATAGCAGGGCCGTTGATATTGATACAGGTATGGTCATGGGAGCACATCCACATTGGGAGGCCAGTGATATCCAGGCCTAGAGACCATCGTACCCTACCTCCCGCAGGTGATGGAGCTGAGGTCGATGTTCCGATACTTGGATCTCGGCATGTACGCGGGGTCGATCCACTAGCATGCAGGTAAAAATTCATTCCTCATATGGGTTATTTTACATATCTAAAAATTGAATTCAAACAGAAATTTAATAATTTGGTTGTAGTTGGCTACGAGTACACTTGACACATGGGCACAACTCCACATCAGTACATTACTACAAGCATGCATTAGACCGACAGACAAAGCAGCAGGTTAGTTATTTCACTAACGAGTCATATTGAATATTTCAAATCCACATTGTATGTTATTTCAATTTCTTATGTCCTTTTTACTTCCAATTTCCTTTTTTTGTGTGTGTGTTTGCAGATGACTTGGCAGCCTTACACCAGTGAGAGGCTAGAGGACCTGCCAGATATTTGTCGCGTTGATCGAGGTGTTTGGCATACGTTTGCTCCACTGATTTTTTATGACATCGTTGAGTATCACCTTCCAGATCGGGTTCTTCGACAGTTTGGCTGGGAGCAGGGTCGGCCGATGCCTTGTGCCACTAGCGAGGCTCTTCACGATATCGATCGACGCACAGGCAAGAAGAACTACACGAGGCAGCATGCCGAGTATCTACGTGAGTGGGACCAGCGTACTTCGAGGCTTGTAGGAGGTACTCCGTTTACCGGTGAGGGTCTCAGTGACTACATGGCATGGTACAGGGGCATTACTAGGACTTTGATCACTGATCCTCAGTAGCACCGACCTTCGACCCATTATCAGACACCCTCGACGGATATATCATTGGTAAATATATTATTTGGTTTTTCATTAATTATTCATAAAATTTCATCTAAGTAAAAATCATAAGAATAATTATATTATGATGATATAATGCAGGCACAGGTTCTGTCCACCGTCGTTCGTAGATGCATAGGCACCGTGACATCTTCTGAGGATCTCTCCGAGGGCATGAGGTGTCAGTTGTTCAAGTCCACGTTACTAGAGTTGGGAGAGCTTTGTACCACCGCTTTGTCTGAGGCCGGACTTGCAGGACACCTAGCTTCTTTCGGTGGATTGCGGTCTACATTTGCGTCCTCGATATCTACATTGGCGGCCTCGAGTTCATCACCAGTTCCAGCATCTACTTCATCACCCTCGACATCTACTTCGGCTCCCTCGATATCTACTTCAGCACCCTCGACATCTACTTCAGCACCTTCTTCTCCCATTACTTCACTTCGATTTACTACTCCTTTGGTATCGTCTCCACCACATCAGTTAGACTATCGACGAGTATCTAGTGTTACTCCATCTTCTTTGGATACCATCCTCGAGATGGAGGAGTCTACTCCTGGTTCTTTGAGTCCTCCTTCGAAGAGGGCTCGACCTTAGTTTTTATTATTTTGCTCATTTTGGATATGGTTTGGTAGCGAAGTTCGTTTGTATTATGAAGTTCATTTTGGATTTGTGTCCTCTTTATTAATGTAATTTGGTCAACTTTATTTCTTGTGCGTCTTGATTGAAATTTGGTTTGTCTTGGAGCGATTTTGGTGAAATTGGTTAGTGTTGTTTGAGAGTTTGTGATGGAGTGTTTTTGGTGACATTGTGGTGTGTGAAAGTTTGTCTTGGAGGGGTTTTGGTGTTATTGAAAATTGGTTTATGTGGAAGTTGAAGGACGTGGTTATTATGAGATAGTGTTGTGTGAAAGTTTGTTTTGCAGGTAATTTTGGCACATCAAACAGGCTGTTTTCTAAAAAAAAAATCACATAAACCGCAATCTGAGAATGCGGTTTCTTTGAAGCTAAACCGCATTCCTAGAATGCGGTTTTACTAAGCCTAAACAGCATTCTGAGAATGCGGTTTCTTGGCCTAAACAGCATTATTAAAATGCGGTTTTCCTATTCCAACCGCATTTTCGTATTGCTGTTGGTCTATGTTTACCACATTTTGAGAATGCGGTTGAAAAGTATTGAAACCGCATTTTAAGAATGCGGTTTCTATATGTTTAAAAAAAAATATATATGCGCGTTAACTGCGCTGACGTGGGCAATACGGGGGGAATTTTTTTCCCATCAGCGGTATAGTGGGATTTATTTTGCTAGGGAGCCTTACTTTGGGAAAAAACTCTAAAAAAAAGCTTGGATAGGGCATTATTAACAAGTTGAAGAATCCGACACTAAATAATGATTTACTAAAAGCACAAGACTTTTTTTTTGGTACGACAGATGGGCAAAGCCCCGTCTAAAAGCACAAGACTGTGATAAGTACAATCAGTACAAACAAAAGACGGAAAAGTCAAGAGATTCAGCTATTGGTATTTGTCCATACTCCACACCGCCACACTACTTAAGTGAAAAATCTGGTCTTTTTTCTACCCGATCTCCATTTATTCCACAAACACCCACCATCTAAAAATATGTAAAAGGAAGTCAAAGTTGTCACCCCCTCCACAGTTGACATTGAACCACTGATCACTCAGTCCTATAATTTGCATCAAAAAAGTTCGGACTTCATTATCTTTTTGGTTTCCAATTATATAACAAAACAACAAATCAGATATGAACTGATAATTTGTATATATTGGCTCAATCGTTAAAATTGTAAAGTCAAGCGTTCACATAGCAACAACTTACTTCATCAATATTTGGAATTTATCTTCATATGTAACCTCTGCAATTCTTTTCGAGGGAAAACAAAAGCTACAAGAACGGCAAGTTCGCTATACTGTTTTATTTTGGTAATTTTTGTAACTAACATTAGATTTTTTTAGAATTTACTAAATTTTTATACATGTATCATATTTTATCTCTAAATTTTTATGCTTCTATGAACTTTCTAACTTTTCTAAAATTAAAATATAAAACAATGCACAAAAATATATAGAAAGTTGTCTTTTGGTTTTCTAAGAGTATCCTCAGCATCCTTCGAAATACGGAAGGCAAATTAGTACATATTTCACATCTTCCAAATTTAATTGTTTCATTTCACAAGAGTTAAATTCAAAATCCCAATGTGTTTGATAAATAACGCTTATCGGAGTGTGTACAGTTGGATACAGAGTACCATATATTTGACAATCAAAACTCAAAACAAGTTAACAACCCACTGAATTGCCCAAATAAACTTATTAGAATCCCATCTCTCTCTTCCTTTCCGTTCTCCGCCCACCACCGCCGACCACACCACTCAAAAGAGACAATAAGTTAACCCTGCAGGTGGCTATGGGAGATGGAGGCGGAGAAAACAACGTAGAAGCCGGCTGGGCCGATCTTGGGGGCGGGATTTGAGGTGGAGATGGTGCGGCATAGTGTGAGTGGGAGTATCAACGAGGTAGGCGGGTGAGGCAGAGGTGACAAAGTTGGCGGAGGAAAATGAGTGGATGCGAGAGGCGCGCGAGTGTGGGGGAGGAGATGGGAAATCTGCTAGCGGCATGGGATATTATTTGTTATGGACATTAGGTATGGTTTTTGTGGATATTAATATTATTTTTCATGGATATCAATTTAAATTCTATGGACATTGGGTATACAAAAAATGGATATCGATGTTATGTTTTATGGACATTAATTAAATTTTTATGGATATTGATGGTATTTTTAATGGACATTAGTTATAATTGTTATGGACATTATTGTATTTTTTGATGTATATTAATCTATGTTATTATAGACTTTTTTTTATGACTTTGACGTTTTCCAAAAATTGGAAAAAGTAAAGAGAAAAATACAAAAATGGACCAAGCGACAAAATTAAGCAAAACATGTCAAACTTGAGAATAGAACCTTAGACCTCTGCCAAGATTAAGTTACAATGTATAACCAACTGAGCTGCATCTATTTGTTGGTTATGTAGGCCCGATATAGTAAAGATATCCTATTTGATTGATCTATCTCAACGTTTGATGACGCGCGTGCGTTGTACGCGTCCCAGACATATACGATACTTCGTGTACATGCATACATTGTCCAGACATTGGATGAATAAAAGCCTTTACCACAATTTTGATAAATTACTAAGGAGATACCTATAACGCTATAACCGGGATTTATAGTCGTTGTTCGAATGATATGTCAAACTATTTACCCCGTATTCAAGTTTGAATGCAGATGGATGATATTATTTGGTGAAATAATACCCCTCCCCCACCGTAAATTACATGCGGAGTCCGAATCCGG
>CAAKMY010034389.1:0-11381 GCA_901111285.1 Corrigiola litoralis | reverse complement strand
TGCTCTTCCGATCTCTACCACTCATCCCACCCCCACCCATGCCGCCACAGGCAACCCCTGCCCCCACCCTATCTCCACACAAACCAACCTTCCACCAAAATTTCATCTCTTCAAAACTCGAAACCACCCTACCCCGCCCCTACACCCATCAACCTCCGACCCAAACTCAATCTCTTCAAAACCCGAAACTATCCTACCCCACCCCTACTGCCTACACCCACCAACCTCCTAACCAAACTCCATCTCTTCAAAATCTGAAACCACCCTACCCCTCCCTTACACCCCCTAGTCCCCCTACCAAACCCCATCTCTCCAAAATCGAAAACCACCTCTCAAAACCCACCATTGCGCAAGCCTCAAACCATTACCACCTAAAACCTCTATGTCCCCACCGTTAACCTGGAAACGTTGTCGCGCTTGTCCTCGAAAGCCTGATAACTTCCATTGGCATAATAGGTCGCGGATGGATGGAAAAGGGTGGGATCACGGAAAAAGTACGAAAGTTGGCTAGAAAGGGGCGGGGCTGGCTGAAAAAGTTTTGTGGTTGAATTGGATAGGTCGGGGTGGTGGGATAGGTCTCTAGTAGCTACTGGGGGTCGAGCGTACGTAGCAGAGGGTTGGGGTGGGGCCTTAGTGTTTTTGGGTTGAGGTTAAGGATGGTGGTTGCTTGGGAGTGAGAAGGTTTCGTGGATTGGGTAGTTTTTGGATTGTTGGGGAGGTGGTGTTATTGGGGCGATTGTAATAGCGGGTGTGTGGTGCTGTGGTGGTTGTGGTTAGAAGAGGTGGTCGAGATAGGGGGTAAATGTTGATGGTGGGAGGAGTGGGGGTGGGCTTATGGTGGACTGAAATGGATGACGGTGAGGATTCTTTTTGGTAGGGTTTTGGTACCACATTAATTAGCAAAATAGTGACGGAAAGGAGATGAGATAGCAGTTGGGTCACCAAATGTAGATTATATATTGACCTCATGTTACCATGAAAATACAAAAATGTGGGGATATCAAGTGCGAATTATGCCTAACGTCAAGGCACCATTTATCATATTTTCCAAAAATTTTAACATCTAACAATTTTACACCTAGGAGCCAACATCTAACAATCTTGAAAAAATCTTCCAAAAGCAAACTCTATGCAACTTCCACAAATATCTACAATACATGAAAGTCCTAATCTTCGGATATTCGACTAAAATTGGATTACAATTAATGAAAAGGCTTGATGAAATAGAGGTCATTAGTTAATGTGTGTGATAAACAGAAAAGTTACATTCACTCTTGCTAAACAATTGTTTTTGATTGGGTTATCAGAAGAATATTTCAGGCTTTTAAGGGAAGGGTTTTCAATTTGTATCTGGTGTTGCGGCATCAGCATATTTGCTCTAGCATGGAGAGAATTTCAATGAGGGGCTTCACTTGTTATATATGGTTGTCAATATGTGAGAGTTTTAGCCAGGGAACAGAGATGAGATTTGGGAGCAGGGTAAAAAAAATAATGTTAGGGAGAGAGATAAGAAGATGAAAATAGGGGAAGTGGGTAAGTCTTTGAAAAGGGTATAGAGGGCATTTCAAAAAAATTCGTCTCAGCACCCGGTAAAATCATACTCCGTATCTATGGATTTTAATTTTTTGGTGTGGACTAAACAAGATTGCTTGATCACCAAATGCAAGTTACTAAAAGTGTATGATTCTTAACAGTTAAGACTGTAAGATTATAGTATTAGTACTTTGAACGTAAGCTAATATCAAGGCCTTTAGATTTAAGCACCCACGTTTACAGGCTCCAAAAACCTTGCAAAAGCACAACTTCTAGGTAGTTTCTTCAAACTGACACAAAAACCTCCCTCACTTCAACAGGAAAAATTTGCATTTTCCAAAGGCATTCCTCTATATATCATTAATTCTAAACCATATCTCGTACAGTATCTAAATTCAAAGAAGACGTACCCTTCATATGAAAATGCCGGTACTGCGGCTAAGTACACACAAGGATTACCATATCCTGCAGCTCCGAACATTGCAGCAGGCCAGCCCTATCCATCACACTTTAATCCTTCAGTTGTTCATGGCTCTGTGCCATGGTCTACTGGCTTATGCCACTGCTGTGATGATCCAGCTAACTGCTTGGTTACTGCTTTTTGCCCATGCATTACTTTTGGCCAGATTGCTGAGCTTGTTAATAGGGGTGAACCAGGTAACTAATTCTTCTGCTCCCAAATTCACTTGATGATTGGCCCAGAATATATCGAAATTTATAGGACTAATTTAATTACCATACCAGTTCACCAGTAGGAAGCCAAGTTAATGATAACACTGCGACTCATAGACTATATCAGTTTTCTAAATATGCGTAGCTCACTAGTACTTCGTACTTGGTTTATTTGTTTTCTTTTCTGAAGACTAACTGGAGCGCATTTCTGATCTGAGTAGTGAAAATTTTGGTTTAATTATTTGACGATGAATGGATGTGCATGTAGGTTGTGCAGTCAGTGGAACAATATATGCGTTACTAATGGGATTTACATTCCTTCCATGCTTGTGTTCATGCTTCTACCGGTCAAGGTTGAGGGGGCAGTATTCCTTGGAGGAAGGCCCTACTGCTGATTGTTTGGTTCACTTCTGCTGCGAGCCCTGCGCCCTTTGCCAAGAGTACCGTGAGCTCAAGAACCGGGGATTTGACATGGGCATAGGTAAGTTTTATACGTACTGCAGGCTACACTTAATTAATTGGTAGAAACATAAGGCTCTGCGGCCTCACGGTGACTGTCTCCATTTCTTAGCTCATTATGCTTTTATCGAATCTCTTTTTTCAATCATCAATTAGACTTGTCCAAAATGGGCCCGACTTGAAAACTCGACATATATTGCACAACAACTCTAGGCCACGAACATGAGCTTTCAACCCGAAACCAAAACGATTTGCTTGAGAGCTGACCTAGTGTCTAGTGAACAACCCGAGCCCTACATGTACCAAGACCAAAGTTAAGTAATCCGACCCCCGCAACCCATTTGATAAGTCTACATCGCTTTAAGCTTTGACATCGGATTGGTAGCGGATAAAGCAATCTTTTAACTTTCGAATTTGAGGCACTTTATATCAATTATATCAAAATTTTGATGACTGATTATGAGGTTTGCTAACAAATTCGAATCTTACGTAGGTTGGCAGGCGAACATGCAGAGGCCGAAACAAGGAATAACAGTGGCTCCCCCTGTATGCAATATGATGCGATGAATAAAAATCTCATAACCCAAAAGATATTATATAGTATATGCCATTGAAACCTCAATTATTATGCGACCTTCTGCTTGATTGAACAAACAATTCCTTGTCACAGAATAGTTAGGTTATACTAATTTATCTGTGGTTGTTTGTATGTTTTGTCCGGAAAGAGGAGGACTCAATGATAATAGGAGTATGTCGTAGCAAAAGTAATCTACGAGCAGACGTGCAGTGCTTTGTCTCGTGGGAATGCACTAGCTTTAGCATGGTTTAGTAGTTATGATTCATAAATTGTCAATGGCCTTATCTTTAGCTAAATTTGAGATACCGAGCAAGTCTAGAGTCCGACGACGCGATTTTAGCTTTTGAACCCCTTATTGCATGTTGCAACTGATTGAATCGAACCTCAAATATATTCTCTCGAAAGGAATATTATAAACCCACAAAATTTTACTAAAAGAGCTGGTTTTGTAAGCTAAAATTAATGCGAAAAGGAAAGTTTATCAAGGAATTCAGCTCGATTCCTTACCGTCATTAGCTATATTATAGTTATTGAAATAGTTGGAAGCTTCAGTTGATCAATCATTCAAGTTGTGTCCAAGACGTTCAAACCCTTTTAGAAGCGGAAGTTGTTGGGTTTTCCTGCCTGTCTCTTTCTTTCGACTTATCCAGCGCGCTTTGCTCATATCATATACTCGTATCCAGTATACGTAGGACAAGGACGGGGAGTCAAGATAAAAATTACTTGCTCAAACTATATAGAGCAAATGAATATGCAAAGTCATAATTGGTCAATTATTAGTTTGTAATGTGGCTAATATAACATACTCCGTAGGAAGTAACACAAATAGTTTATACTCGATCAAAGCCAAAATATATTGAAAGCTACACAACCAAAGTATAACATTGCTTCCTAAAAATAGAAAAATTACAAAAGTAAAGCATACTAAATTTATTGGTGATGAAGATGTAGCATGCCTAATTGCTTATAGATAAACGCGCACTTTCCAATTTTCCCAACATCCATTACAAACATTGTTGCATCACGATATTTTTACTAGTTGATAGCTAAATGCATGGTGCGAGTCATCATGCTGGTAAATTCATCCATGTTGATCAAACCATCCCCATCAGTATCTGCGTCTGTAATCATCTTCCTACAAGACTCTAAGCTGTACGTCTCTCCCAACCTCCTATGCACTTCCATCAACTCAGTAGCACTTAATTTCCCATCACCATCGGAATCAAACACTCGGAAAGCATTCTCAATATCCTTGGACTTTATCTTATTATTATGCAATTCCATAAACTCCATGAAATCGATAAAACCATCTCCATCCTTATCACTTACTTGAAAAGACCGGATTGCCTCCCCTTCTGTTATCATTTCCCTCCCGCTAATTGCCTTCAACATCCTTTTGTATTCCTCAATTGAGACCTTTCCATCCTTATTGCGGTCGTACTTGTCAAAAACTTGCTTCATCTCTTGCATGTTTGGTTTGAACGTTTTGGACTTGTTGATGGCATTGGAGTTTTGTTTGATGGTCGGACTTTTGATGGAGGATTTTCGCGAGAAGTTGAGGCCATAGGATTTGAGAAAACTTAACTTTGACATGCCTTTGCTTGGTTTAGGGTGTTTCTGGCGTATTATATATGTAGTTATGTACACTAAATACTCCGTATTGCTTAACAAGCTTTGAGCAATACAATCAAGTTCACTAGCTTATAAAGACAAATTAAATCGTGTGTACTCTTCAGCGTAGGGGCATTGCACGTAAGTGTCTCAGCAAAAGCGAAAAGGATAAAGCTTTGCTTTTGAAGTAAATTAATTTGGGGCCTATGCAATTTGCGTTCAACTTAAGGATTCGTTATGAATATGATTATAGGAAAAGCATATATATTTTTTAACTAAATTATATTCCATAATGTCGTAGGAATATGGTCCTCTAAAAAAGTTGCACGAATATTGTTTAAATTACGCGGTGTGGATATATATATTTAGGAATCGTTTGATTCACATTGCATAATGAATTGCAAATTGAAGGAAATGGAATGAATTAAAAGAGTAGAGTGAAATATTTTTTAATGTGTTTGGTTCCATTCAAAAATTGAATAAATGGAGGAGCATTAATAAGGATAAACTAGTCTTATCATCTTTTTAATAAGTAAACCCACATCTTTCCCTTCTTTCTGTATTTCGCTCCCTATAAACAGCCATCATTGACCACTGTCACTTGGTGGTTGATTCGAACAAACGTGAGTTTGGCAGTGTAAAATGGATATGATTTTTCGATCCTATGCACGCTATGGTAGGCTTGGTTATGTCATTTGGTGGTGTTTTTCCATGACATATGGTGGTTTTAGACGACAATGGGCCTCGCCGGCAACGAATAGAGACGAACGATGTCGAACGATGGAGGACAAATTGAAGGGCGAATGGGGATGAACGACAAAGGGGAAAGACGATGAATATTGATGGAGGAGATTTTGCGGTGGCTGATAGGAGGTGACATAGGGTGGGGCGGAGCTGTAGAGAGAGGAGAGATAAAGAGTAGGGAGGAAAAAGGGTGAAGTTGAAGAGTGAGTAATAGAGAGAAAGATGAGTAATAGAGAGAAGGGAGGGTTTCATTTTGTAAAAGTCAAATAAGAAAAGAAATAGAGTAAAAAATGAAAGAATAAAATAAACAACAAGAATATGTAATGCATTTTTTTTTTTGTTCAAATAGAATTGAAAATGAAAGGAGGAAGGAGAGTAACATGGAGGGAATTTGTTTGGCTATATCTACTTAATTATCTCATGTAATTGTGATTACATGGGTTTGACTTTTCATTTACTATTACGTGAGTTTGTACTATGAGAGTTCTTAGTTTGTAATGGTGATTACAATTCCACCCTCTCCCTCCTAATTTCCTCACCATCTTTGGGCTAAATTGGATTATTATGATGGTAAATGCATAAAACCCAACTAAACAAGCCCTAAGTGTTTTGATGATTTCAAACAACCACGTTTACTATGAGAACTAGTAACAAGTTTTGGATTAAAGTGTTTTTCTTTGTAGGGCCTCTTTTGAAAGGGTGTGACCGTGTGACCCATACCAAATTTTTTGGAATTTAATATGGTATCAGATTTGGCGAACTCATGGAAATCTTGACAAACTACAATGAAATGGGGCAAATTATTAGGTGCTTTTGGGAGCATGTACTCCAACCCTAGATTTCTGGTACCTTTTCAATTTTTCATGTATTTCTTGTACCTTCTCAAAAAAATTACAAGAAAAATGATAAAAGGTATAAGAAATGAGTGAGACTAAATGCAGCACCCATTCACCTAATACAACACCCATTAAATATAGTAATCTACCAACATGACCTTAGTTAAAAACATATTCTAATATTAATCCATTTTTAACAAATTATTAACACATAAATAGATTAACAAAGTATATTAATTATTTAATATGCTATTTTTATAAATAATCCACACATAATTAGCTAAGCAAAAAATAAAATAGAAATAATTGAAAACATGGGTTGCCGCCTGCCGGCTGGTTGAGCCGGCAGTGGCTAGGGAACTGCCGACCACGTCAGCCGGCGGTCAACGTTGACTGTCAGCTAACGTAGCCGGCAACCCCCCAGCCACTGTCGGCCCACCCAACCGGCGGTATAGCTGGGCTGCCGGCCCACCAGCTCACCTCCCTTAATTTTCCTTTTTTGTTTGCAATTTAGTTTCAGAATCTGTCTATAATGATGCAGTTGGGAGTAGAAGAACACTTGCTTCTTTCTATGTTGTACTGAGGAGAAAGCAATCAGTTATATGAAAAGAAATGTAAAGCCCCTATGGAAGCTAATATAAAGCAAGGACTTCTTATGGGGTTGAGCGTTGACATATCCTTTGTTATGCTTTATAGCGTATATGCCATCAGTTAATTGTACGTAATCTTGTCCTCATGACCATGCATTGAGGCTCTTAACACCTGTGTAACAAAATAAAAAATAAATGTGTATCTTTGGAAAAGCCCCATTTTATACTTTTGCAAGGGTCCCAAAATCATGGAGACGGCCAGCACAGTACAGATGATGATATATATACCCCGCTTCGATAATCCTTTGCAAGAAAACTTAAGCCTTCTTGATTGATTGACTCCAAGCAACAAATCATATTGATAGGGATTTAGGAACATTGTCGCGGTTAGCGAGTATTTTTGAGCTCGTTGTTGCTGTCCAACAAGGGTTAGCATCAGAGTAAAGGAAAGCATAATAGATTGCAGTACATTGTTTGTACACGGCGATGGAACGGTTGTTTGTTAGGGTGCATGGATGCAATGTGTCTCTTGTCATTTCAATAAATCTTCAATTGCGTCCCTGGTCATCCTAAGAAAACTGCAAGGTCTTGTTGTTTCAACAGAATATTTTGTTTTGGTGCAACAGAAATTTAAACAACGTCAAGTACAATGAATCCGCAAATTTTAATATCATAAAAATCACTTTTTTATGTACGGTGAGTGCGTAATTATTCAAGCTCTTTTTTTTTGACAAAGCTGAAAATAACTAAAAACAAACAACAAATCACAAAAATTAGAACCTACAAGTGGGGGTACCTGCATTCCTACATTTCTTTGCAAGGTTATGAGCCTCTTGAACATCTTCTCTTGCAACCTTAAGTATACAGTATGATTCAAAATGTTGAGCTGTGTCAAGGATATCTTTCAAAATCCATTTGAATTGAATTGGCACAGTAGAGAGTGAAAGAATATTGGCTGAGCATAGTCCAAAACCCACAGTAGAATAGAAACTAGTTCACACCACTCTCATGAAAAGCTATTCTCTTCTACCTAATATTTTGTCATGTAGTACACAACCTTATGTATATATACAGTGTATGCATCTTATTTACAGAATAATAGAAAATCAACATTTGCTCTCCAACATGACGGCTCTTTTCGTATTTTATTACATGAAAACAACAAATGTTTTCATGGTATCAGCGCAGGAAACCTATTCCTGGTGATACTCTTGCCTTGAACTTTTTAGTTTCTTTTGTTTTACTACTCTTGCAAATTGTCTGACATTTTGTACATGCTGAAAGTTGGTGCCTTTGTGCTGTAGTTGCTCAATCCCTGCTAAAGTTCATGTCTTTCACCTTTGTTGATATCTTGTAGATTGATTCATGTTGCTATATTTGATGAAACCTGATTACCTGCAATTTCATCCAAATCTGTCAGCACCAAACCCAAAACCAAACAAATACTCCCAAATTTGATAACTTGTCTTACTTTTTCACCAAACAACTCAAAATGTCTGAGACAGATTCTGATTTTATCCCAGCCAACTATATAACAAATTCATCTAACCCTCTGGTTCTTACTGATGAACATTCAATTGAACGAAAGTACGATGCAGGAAGCAGAAGCGACAAAATTGTTGCTTGTTCATACAACGGCACTGGTTTAAACAGTTTCGGCTACAACTCTCAGAAACCTTCTACTCTCACAGAAGAGATGCAGCATCAGATAATTCAACTTCTCAACAAACAAGGCATGACAAATTTACAAGCATCAGATGCAGGGGGGATTTCCACAACTCTCCTAGCAGGTATTAACGCCTGTCTATTGACAAGAAGTATAAATTCCTTTTGGGTACTTGATAGCGGTGCAACGGACCACATAACTCCTTGCATCAGTCTATTTGATAGCTACACAGAGATTACAACACCTGATTGCTTCATTACTACACCTAATGGGCATAAAGCCCAAATCAAACGTAGAGGCACTGTGAAGCTGTTAAACAGTATAACATTGCATGATGCTCTTCATGTTCCAGAATTTCAATTCAATCTCTTGTCCATTAAAAGATTGGCACTCAGCTTAATGCTTCAATCACATTTACTGCTTCATTGTGCCTAATTAAGGGCCCTTTGATGAAGCAACCTCAAGTACTTGGTAAGGAGAAGAATGGTCTATATCTAGTAGAGACAACTCAAGGAAGCTTGGAATGGGAGAAGGCTGTAAAGAACAATTTAGTTAATGCTGTTTCAAATCCTGTTTCAATGGTTGAAAAGTGTTGTAATGTTTCAAGTTCATCGAACATGAGTAGTACTTTACTGTGGCATCTCAGACTTGGTCACTTGCCAATGGACAAATTCAGATTTCTCAATGTGAATGTGGGTGATACACGACATGATATTCCTCATATTTGTCAGATTTGTCCTTTAGCCAAACAAACAAGGAAACCATTTCCTCACAGCTCAATCAAGACTACTAAGCCGTTTGAGCTCATACATATTGTCACATGGGGACCCTACAGGAATAAAACATATAATGGTTGTGCATACTTTCTAACCATTGTTGATGATTATAGCAGGGCCACATGGACACATTTGATGAAGAGTAAAAGTGAGGCAGTATCTATATTACAGAAGTTTGTGATTTTTGTTGAAAAACAGTTTCAAGCTCGAGTCAAGTGTGTGAGATCAGACAATGCACAGGAACTGTGTGAAGGATTGGCTAAGGAGTATTATGCAGCAAAAGGAATACAACATCAGAGAAGTTGCACGGACACACCACAACAGAATGGTGTCGTCGAAAGGAAGCACAGACATTTATTGGAAACAGCAAGAGCTCTCTTCTTCCAAGCTAAGCTACCAATGAGATACTGGGGTGAGTGTATACTCACAGCAACATACCTAATCAATAGGTATCCCCTTACCAGTCTGAAGTTCAGAAGTCCCCATGAGGTATTGTTCAAGAGAAAACCTGATTATGCACATCTGAGGTCTTTTGGTTGCTTATGTTATTTTTCAACATCAAAAAGAGACAGGAACAAATTATCCCCAAGGGCCAAGCCCTGCGTATTCCTAGGATATCCTTATGGCCAGAAATGCTACAAGGTTTTGGATACTGAGACAGGCCTGATCACAACCACAAGAGATGTAAATTTTCATGAGAATCACTTCCCATTTCATTACAAAAATCAATCACAAAATGTCCCGCCACCAACACAAAATCAAACCCCATCTTATGAAGTCTTTCCAGAGACTATTTATATACCTAGCATCACAGAATTGAACCAGTCATCACAAGCTATCCCTCCAGATGTTTTTCCCACCGATACAAACCCAGACATACAAGAACATGACCAGACCAACGATTCTGACCCACCTATCAATTCAGAAGCACAACCAAACAACAAAAGCATACCAACACAACCTGTGAGAACTTCCACTAGGCCACATAAACCTCCTGCGTATCTCAAGGACTTTGTCCTTGACCCCAAACTCAGCAACCTAAATCCCCAAACCTCAGAAACTACCACAACAAACCCACAAGAATCAAATCCACAGAGTCATTGGTGCAACCTGATCCAATACTTAAACCTACCACAAAGTCACCTAGCCCTTATTTGTTATGTCGAGTCGTTTGTAGAGCCTAGTACATTTGAGGAGGCATCTCAAGAAGGACATTGGGTTGAGGCCATGGACAAAGAAATAAGAGCCTTAGAAGGTTTAACTATAGATAAAAATGGAATCTCTCTTTTGTGTAAGTTGCACGGAGTAACTAGTAACCTCACATCCCTTACTAGCGAGAGCTTTTACATGGAAAATGTCTTTGGTGTATATGGCCTTTCACATATTCTTTTACTCCATATGAAATAAAACCTAACAAGTTCAAGAATTGAATGTCAATCTTAAAATTTAGTGTAGTTACAGTTTGTCTCGTCAGTCTCATGATAAGCCATGTAGCTTATAACACCAAACATTATCAACTTTAAGCTACTTGATGCGATTAGTTAATCCAAAGTATTCATAATCAATCATCTATTAGTGCATATAATATTAACGTAAATTAGTGTATAATTATTTTCTTATTTACTCTTAATTATACCACCTTGTATCGTAGCTTGACATATGCAGTAGTTGACGTTCACGCGTCCTGAATTATCTTATGTTATACAACAAATTTGTCTTTTAATGCATGATCCTCGAGAGTGTCATCTACATGCTCTTAAATATTGCGATATTAATGTAAATTAGTTTATAATTAATTTATTACACAGTTGTACCCTTATACTAGTATGGGTGCCCGGCGTTGCCCGGGTTGTGAAGTTTTAATTTTTGTTTGATTAAATATGAGATTAACAAACAAATTATGAAAAATTTAGAAAA
>CAAKMY010034386.1:0-15296 GCA_901111285.1 Corrigiola litoralis | reverse complement strand
AAAAAAAAAAAACAAACAAAAAATCTCATCTAATCCAGGTGGAAGGAAAGACATTGTTGCCAAATTTATCCATGATTGACCCTTGTGCCAAATGAATAGTTAAAAAGGAGGCAAATTGGGGACATCAAAACTGCTATTGTGATATTGTCAATCGATCATAAAGATGAAAAATCTAACAGGTGAATAGGTGATAATATAAAAACTAATTACCATGAAAATAGGGTAAAGAGATCACACACACAGACCTTTGTCTTTTGAGAGCTTGCTGATGAGCTCTTGGATACCATCTTTGTCCAATGTGTCTTTGAGATATGCAGCAGCAGAAGCCACTTCTTCCGGACTAACCTTTCCGTCATAATCCCTAATGTCAAATATATGTCAGTTGTCAGTAATAGTTCTCAGATGCAGCACTGACATTCAACAATCTACTGGGCACAAAGTGCAGAACTAACTAACTTAGGAGGATAAGATTAAGAAATCACTTGATACCAAAACAGCACATAATAAGCCAAACAGTATTTCGTTAATGCATCTATTCCATTTCAGATATTCAATTTACCTTCATACTCGGTCGAAAAGTAAATTAACAAATTCAAGGTATCAGCTATAAACCACACAAAAAATTATTCAACTAACAGGAATTGAAAGGAAGAAGCTAGATTTGAGGTATTACGTATGGCATACAATAGTATGATATCTCAGTCTGTTAGACCAGATCAATAATCCTCGTACTGCTCCAGAAAACTGAAATAGAAAAGGGCTCACTATATGTAATGTCCTTTCTGGTTTCTTTTTCTATGTTCGATATCCGTCTTGTTCTGGAAGGAGTGTTCCTCTAGAAACAAGTCCACCAAATTGAGAAAATATCACGCAAGAGGTCTCTATTCTTACTCCAAAGACATTCGTATATATTGAAACTCCATTAGAGAAAGCAAGTAGTATCATCTAAATAAAATATACAGACAATCACCTGTATTTCTTGTCTTCCGGGTATCATTCATTACCAAATTCCAATGGAGAGAGTTTTGGCCTAATCGAAATTAAGATTTAAAGCTATAATCCTTGAAGAGTTTGCCTTTGATATACCAATACGCTCATCCTTGGACATGCAACGTTTTCCACACTGAAATTAAATTAGTGACTTCTTCTATCTCACACAAGAAGGAGATCTTTGCCAGTGATCCCAAATGATAATGAAAGGCAGATACTGTGGCTTTGATATGAGGCAAAAAAATTAAGGAACACAAGTCACTTTCCACAGGTCTTCCTAGAAAGTAAAATCTTGCCCACCGAAGAAAGAAATTATTATCGTCTCCCCTGTTACTCACCTTCTCAGACATTAAGGGGGTGTTTGACTGTTTGGTATGAGTGAACAGGAGTTTCTGGATGTGGAAGTTCAACATTGGAGAAAATTGATGTTGGAATTCGCTTTTCTCAGTTTCCTTCGTTTAGTATGAGAGAATCACATTAAGGAGCAATAAAAAGCTGGTTAACAAAATTAGTGAACATTAAGGGGGTGCTTGACTGTTTGGTATGAGTGAACAGTAGTTCGGGGATGTAGAAGTGCAATATTGCAGTGGAAATTGATGTTGGAATTCACTTCTCAGCTCTCCTTTGTTTGGTACGAGAAAATCCAACTAAGGAGTAATAAAAAAGATAGTTCACAAAACACTCAGCTATTTTTCATTGTGCAAAATGCAATCTAATTCCCAGTTCTCACCCCATTTATAAGCCATCTTCGCTATAATTTGTGAAAAAAGAACCCTTCTACTCCCAATTACCTCGCATTAAATTATTACAAACAGAACACTATCAGGTACTCCGTACCAAACATGGGAATTGTGGATATGGTGATTAATTTACAATCCCAAACCACGAAATAAACAGCCATAAAGGAAGGAGGTGATACGCAACCCAGGGTATCAATTACCCAAGGGAAGCAGAAGTACCAAGGTCCGTCCAATTGAAAGTCATTGCTCATATTAAGATTGATATCTGATGCCACACGAAAGAAGATTCCACATTCTTGAACTTACGGGCCCAACCAAAGCATATGGATCCTTGAATGAATTTGTATAACCCATTTATCATTAGTCTGTTTATCATTTTGTATAGCAATTGCTATAC
The DNA here is from genome assembly GCA_901111285.1 of Corrigiola litoralis. Lineage (NCBI taxonomy): Eukaryota > Viridiplantae > Streptophyta > Magnoliopsida > Caryophyllales > Caryophyllaceae > Corrigiola > Corrigiola litoralis. The sequence goes on along the minus strand of CAAKMY010034386.1, from coordinate 13,169 downwards.
AATACAGGTCCAGAGAAAGATGACTATACGTCACTTTCCCGATCTCAATGCAACTTCATGTTAGTTGCCTTTTTCCAAGCTCACAAGCGCTAGCTAGGTAAAATAACAAGGAAGAAATTTCCAAGCTGTTAAAAGAGAGATATAATAATCAAAGCCTCAAACTTTTCTCCGACCTCTTCATGTTGATCGGTGAGATCAGAAACCTTTTCCATAATAGCCGACTATGCATACGCAGTTCCTCTGCAAATGCAATAGAATGAGGATCTAGAACCTTCCCGCTGAGGCTCCGTTCCATTAACACTAGCAACGTTGACTGGTTTATTGTCAAGCAATCTAACTAATGGATCAAGATCCTTAACCCCCCCCCCCCTTCCAGCTTTTAGTCTGTAGTTCTGTACACAACATATCCTAGCTCTCCCCATCTACCACTTGTCCCTCACCAGAGGAAACCTCTCATATTATTCTCAACTGATTGCTACTACGCCACCCCCATTATAAGTTTCAACTGTGGTAAAAGATCAAAGGAAATGAAGAAAGGCATGATGCCATGAAATTTTCAAGGTGATTCTCCCTCCTACTCCTAGTAAGAAACAGTCCGTTTCCAGTTTTCCACCAACCCATCGTTTTGCCACCCTAAACAATATTCAGTTAGAGAGCTGAAGACAGCTGAAACTGAATCAACAGGCAGTGAAGCACAGGTATGCTCATTGATAACGTTCGTACAACAAACGTCTCAAGGATAAGGAAACCGTTAAAAGTGTCCTGTACGAGGTGTTGTGTATGTCAAGTTGATAATTACGGCCAACTTGCAAATATTATGGCAGTGAGATATGGCAAAATCTATTTCAGAAGTTCTTTTCTTTTTTACCCTTTTTAATACATCTCCTGGACAACTCAAAGCCTTGACTTTGGGAGATTCTCGTTTCCCAGTGCATATCCAAGTGCCTTTTTCCGTCATCTTCATCTCCATGCAAACTAGATTGAACAACCCCCCCCCCCCCAAGAGAAACCAGAATAAGCAACTGGCGTCGTCTGTTTCAAACAGCCTAACATACCAGCCAGACCTACTCCAGGTCTCCATCAAACGATCCAGCCCACAGTTTGCCAAATGAATATTCAAACCGGAAACCAAATTAAACTATTTCAGATAGAAAAACATGAATAATCAGCGGACTGGGACAAGATAGTGTCAACAGGAAAGTGCGACTTGGACCTGCTACCCTTGATAGCACCAATCCGCACAGATTTATCGAAACCAATCACTAATGTGAACAACAATGGAAGGGTCCCCCTGTTTCAGTACACCAGTGGAAGTAAACCACTCCCAAGGCGCCCCATTCATGAGATAGAAGACCCTTAGACTACAGAAGTATATCCAGAAAAGCGCAGGTCAATCAATAGTAGGGTCCTAAAATGCAGCTAAAAGACCATGCAACTAAGATATCTTCCTCTCACCCTATCCACTGTCTCATAGCAACCGTCTAAGGCTCTAAGCAGCCTGTTTACATTGAGGCATTGACGCCTCAGAAGAGGACAGCAGCAAGAGTTTGGCATTCCAATCACTTTTTACTGATTCTATTAAAAACATTTTAGCAAAATTTAGACAGATATCTTTGTGCAATGACACATACAATTCTTCTATTTATGTGTACAAGTCATCAACCACCAAGTTCTTCCATTTTCTATGGGAGTTAAGGTAGTACATGGCCTCATGGGGCGGTCATATACTCGTACATATGACTCTCACTCATCAAATATGAATGAGACCATACCAATTCGCAAGTCAATATATTGAGTACTTATCAATTGCTTGAAAAAGAGCGAATACATACCTGTCTAGTAATCGCCAACGATCGCCAATTTTAGCATCCACATCATCAATTTCCTTTTCAAGTTTTTGGAGCATAGCATCCACCTGATACAATTAAACAGACAAAATGTCATATTTTCAAGCTGCCTATACATGTATACACATGAATAATCAATGAATTTAAATGAGCAATTTAAAGAGGAACTGGATAAGAAGACTGAAGCTTCACAGATATTCCACATTACCCTATCTATAAGGGCTGAAGAGACTGCAGGTGTATCTGAATCATCCTCGCTGACCTCCCTGGCAGCTCTGTATGCCTTCTCAGCCTCCGCCTCCCCTTCTTTGCCCTCTTCTACCATGGTATTGTACAACTCTATCTGAAAACAAAAACAGAAAAAGTAAAGTCTACATCCACCTAGCATAGTGGTCTAAATATGTGTTTAAAGATAAACAAAGTTTTGCTGATGGAGTTTTTGTATCAAAGTCTAGATCTAACCTCCTTATTAACAAGTCTCAAGAACTCTTCCCGTTCCCTGGTCACTGACTGCAGTCATTGAAAGCAAGGTAAGTTAGGATTCAGGTTCAGAGAAAAACATATACATTCTCGGTAACTTAGCATCAATGTATATGCCTTACAGATGCTGAAGCGAGAACAGCCAATGCACGGCTGAGTTCACAAAGCTGCTCATCTTTATCTTGCAATTTAGCCTTTGCGCGCTCTTCTGCCTCTCTGGTAGTTGCACCGACCATCTCTTCCAAGGCCATATCCTTTTCGCTAGCAGTAGAATCTTTCAATTTGGCCTTTTCCTCTTCCGCTTGCTTTTTCTCTTCCTCCTACAATCATTATGTTATTGATCTCCACAAAACAATGTATGCAAAATGAGGTGCATAAGAAGCTCAAAGCCACAATGGTGGATATACAGATAAGTATATGCTTTTACCTACAGAAATTACACATGAGGTTCAGGGCAGGCGAAGAAGCCATAGGGAAGTGTCATGTATATTAAAAAGGGCAGTTTAGTAAGTCAGGAGAGGGAAGAGCAAAGAGTAAAACATAACTCTAGAGTGCTAAGTTGCCAACATGTCTAAATGGGAGAGAAAAGGGGTCAAAACCTTGATTAATTCTTCCTGCATTTCAAGGAACTCTAACTTTCTCCTCCTTTCTGAAACTGTATCCTCAGACGGCAATGAAGTGGCTCCGATAGTATCAACAACCTCGTCTGGCAAAGAGGAGATTGCAAATTCCACAGCTTCCTCCGGCTTGATATTTCCAGACACATTGAAGGCTCTAAAGGAAAGACAAAAAAAAAAGGATGTAAGACAGTCGTTGGGTGGGCCCCAAGAAAGTGTTTAAGCATAGAACAACAAAGTCTTCTACCCACCTAGAAAGAATTAAAAGAGATGATGGCACAGAGTGATTAAGAGATAAGTCCAGCCAATCCCGCAGCTGCAAAGGTATGATAACTTGAGTGAATACGTGTTTGTTATTAAAACAAGTAGATATTAGCTGCAAAGACTCCACCAAATATAACCAGATAAAACTCAAGTCTTTTAGTACCACAAATCCAAAAATTATTATAGTTTCAGATAAACAGTAAGACAAAATAGGGTCACTTAGATCATCTGGAAGAGCATATATAGCATCTGGCATCACCAACAGTGAACAACCAAGTACACTGAAAAAGCAATGGAGGGCATTCATAAGCAAACCTGTTGGCGCATTTCTTCAACAGAAAGCAAACCAAGATAACCTCTATCTCTACAAGCTTGACGAAGCTCTGTCTCTGAAAGCGTCTCAAGACCTTCGGCTTGAATCATCTTATCATCTTCTTTAATCCTTTCAAAAGCAAATACTTATTTCAAAAACTATCAACATGTTCTATAGCTTCCACTAAAGACAAATAAACTTACAGAAAACCTAAGACATGCTACAATTGATATGAGCATAGGTATTGACCAACCAATCAGAGAATATGAGCTCGGTTATCTAATAATGAAACCAATTCAATTGTTAATGGATCAAGACTTTAATGATTCACAGAAAAATAATGGATTGCAATCTCTATCCATAATCACAGGCCAGCAGCCACCAGGGATGCAGATGCCAGCCCGATGCCATGAAATGATTCCATGAGTACCAGCTTACCTAAGAGATCCTTAAACCTCCATGGTGCTGTTTTGGGCCTGCGAAATATTTTCAAGGGTTTTTCTAGATTATTTTGTCAGCTTATTTAATATATTTTAGGGGCTTACAGAAATAGTAGAGTCATAGCAGGGGTTAGGCTATTTACACCAAAACATTTAGAGTGTTTGGAATTTTGGATAGAGAGAAATGGAGGGAAAGGGAGGGAAGGCGGAAAGAGAGATCTAAAATCCTTTGTTTGGATAACAATGGGGGCGGGGAAGGGAAGGGGAGGGGAGGGAGATGAGGGGATGTAATTTCCCTCCTCCATGAACAAACCAAATCCCCCCAAGATTGAAGACATTTGGAAGGAAAACACTCTCTTTCCTCTTTCAAGTACCCACCTTCTCTGTGAATTCTCTCCTCCTCCCCTTCCCTCCCATCCCCTTCCTTTCCTTTTTTTTCCCTCCCCTTCTTCTCCCTCCAATTTGTCTATCCAAACACATTGTTACAGCTATTACCTAGATTAGGTATCTGAATTTCTGAACAAGCCACTCTTTGAATTATTTTGTAATATATTCCCAACAGCCACTTCCGGATTTTTTATAGTACAAATCCAACTAACATACATATTTATGAAAACAAGTTACTAGGGCACCATGTGTACATTGCAGAATTCAAGCACAGAGTAGCAATGTGATTAGATAATGACAGATTATGTGCACAACAAGTACTAGAACTAGCACATCACTTGATCCTTGTTCACTAATATGTTAAGGTAAGTAAAATAACTTACTTGCGAAGCTTGCTTCGAAGCATAAACCGCAGATATGCATCAGTTCCGAATGGTGTGATGCCCATGTATTTGCACATATTAACTAGCCGAGGTCTGTGTGAAAGAAATCCCAAGTATGCAACATCAAATTATGAAATTAAGTATACATTTGTTCAGTTCCAGAAACAAATGGCCACATCTGTCAGACAGTCATTTCCATAAAAATCCTGGTAAGATACATTCACAACCCTTCTATATAGTGGAAAGTCCCTTTCTATTACCACATTTAAACAATTAATTAGATATCAGATTAAACGGGTAGTTCAGCAAAGTTTTAAAATGAACTTACCAAAATTAACAGGTTGCATTAAATCTTAAAGTCACCAAAACAAAAATGTAGTCTATTATTTGGAATGGAGGGAGTGAAAAACAATGAATAGAATGCCACTAACCTACTAATATTATCCAGAGTCAACTCATCATTGAACAACTTAGCAAAACCCAAGATTTCTTCATTAGATATATCTTCACCCCTCCTAACCTGTTAACAATAACGATTCCATTAGTTTAGAAATTTACGAAAAAATTGAAAGAATTTAATTAAAAGAAAAAAAGAAATAGCGATTATTGTAGGTACACAAATGATAGCCTCCTTACATTGTTCATGAAGTCATCAAGATCCTCCGCAGTCTTTTTAGTTTCTCCACTTCGTGAGTTCTGGACTTCCTTGGCCATTTCTTTCACTGTTTCTTGAAGAAACTTGGCATATTCTATTCTTGCGTTTAACTTCCTTTTCAATTGCTCCTACAAGAAGAGTTGCAAGAATGAGACTAGAGGTAACGTTGAAATGGAAGTACGCACAATAATGTCACTGTATAACTTCACATTTACCCCTTCCCCGACCTCCACATAAATTTACTAAGGAAAACACTGAAAAAGAGGGAGAAAGTTGTGAAGTGTTTCTAGATCTATGAAATAAGGCAAAATTTAGAACAAGACTTTCTTTATGTCCAATTGGGACTTTGAGCCCATAGTTCAATTAAGAGAAAAGAGATTTATCACACTTCAGGGAACAAACTATAGTATAATCTATCCTTTTTTACAAAGATCATAGAGCAATCACTTAATAATATTAAGAATAGAAGCAACTTTCAGGTCAAATATTTCCGTAATACACAATTACTGCGACCTATTTTCTTAGTTTTTCATCCTAAATTTCAATAACAATTCTGTCAGTAATACAAGTGTATGAGAACCAAAGACCGATAAGTGAACCAACACCTCAATTCCCTACATCTCAAGAGGCTGGTCAGATGTTGCTTTCACAGTTCCTCGAAATTGGTCAACTATTCTTTCTTAAACTTGTTAATAAATAGCTCCCAGCAAAGATACATGACAGAATATCACTACTTACTACACAATGACATGCTTTCTATTCACAAGTTTCTAGGAATATATTGTCTCACTGGAAGATTGGATTCTAAAAAAACTTCAATAATGTCAACTTTCTCTCATGAAAAATCTTCTAGGATGCCATGAACCTCCAAAGTAGTGAGTATAAATCATGATATTCAATTGCAGGCAAGAGATGGAAGAAATTCTAAAACGCCAAAAAAGCAACCAAAAATAGCCTGTTGAATGCTCTAGAATCCCGATAGTTGTTAAAACAGTGAGCAAGTAATTTCTTAACATAGAAAAAAATTAAACGAAGATACATTCAAATGTTCAAGACTTATAATTCAAACAGATGAATATTAACTTTTTTTAAAAAGGGACAGACACATGTAAAAAAGCGCAATATTCTCCACATGCATTATATTGACTTTCTATAGTATAATCAATTCCGAGAAGTGAAGTGTAACCTAATTTCATGTTTTCCACCTCACAAAGTAGAATAAAACAGGAAACATATACTACGTAACTTTCGAGCTACAAATGTCACAAGGATAATTACCTGTTCCTTCATCTTGTCCTGAAAAGTTGATGGCAACATGTTTGGAAATAATTTCAGAGCAACTGGGAGCAAAAACTCCATGAATGGTACGATAATGAAAACTGCGAATGGAACAAGCCTGAAGATGTCAGCTGTAGTGCGGGTTAGTTGTTGTCGTTCCCTTCTCGATAGACTCTTTCCAGCAACAAGCTTTAGTAAAAGTCTTGAGCTTATTCTAACATCGACCCACAGTAATTTTGTGCCCAACCAATAATGCTGCAATGTAGATTTGATTTCATCCTTCCAGTGGCGAAGCTTAACAGCCCAGTCCGCTCTAATAACAGGAGACCGATGCAAGTCAATAATCAATTATTCCGCTCTAATAACAGGAGTATACTATCCAAAATAGTTAGCCAATCAGTCTATCATAAAGTCCTTACCTGCTCATTGAAGCAATCACCCTCAAAGCAGGCCCAATACCCAAAAATATAGCCGAAACTCTCTGTAGTATTGTTTTCTCACTCTTTTGAGATTCCTGCATTTGCTTAGCTTTGGCTTTCGCTTTGGCTGAACTGAGACCTTCGACTGCCTGATCACATTCTTCAGGTGAAGGATCCTTTGATTGAGCAGCAGCCTTTTCTTCATTTCTCTCATTATTACCACGGAACTCTGGTTGACCAGCGGCTGCTGTTGAATAATAACGCCGGGATTGTGACAGCCAGGTAGCTCCCAAAGAAGATCCATTGTACAGGCGTGCATTAACCGATCGGAGAGCTGGACTCCCCCCAAATTCTTTTGGTAGCAGCCCCACAGAAGAGAAAAGCTGTAGCTTATCTTTAGTTATCTGAAATGATTCTTTTTCTTTCCTTGAATCAGAGTCAAGAGAAGGAAGAGCCGCGCTCCAGCTTGAATTCCATGAATTGGGAACAGACGATGAATGCCCAAGCTCAAAACTTGAAAAAGTACGGTATGAGCCACCAGGTTGACTCAATGCATTGACAAGGGCTTTCCTCCGTCGCAAGATTGCTCTAGTAGCCATCAGCAACTTGTAGCCCTTGGTAGAGATACCTAAGCTAAATTTACTGCGAAACCACTAATACTGACAACCATAGAACTTGTCCACAATCATGCAATAACGCAGAATGCAAATAGCTGCCAAACCAGACAAAAACAATCATCAGAAATTGAACTAATAACCCTGTACATGTCTCTATTTATTTAAGCAAGTAATGTAGTAAGGTGATCCAGATGAGAGAATAGCAACTGTGCCAAGAGACTGGAAAGAACTCTTCACAGTTCACGCACAAGAAAACCTCCCAAGACAACAAAATGCGAAAGTTGGCAGACTAATAACATTATAACCAAGTGAAGTTGGTGAACAGTGCCAAAATTATTACAAAACCTCAACTACGACCTAGTGAAAAGGTACTCGATTTCCAAGTTCTTCTGTAAAGCACATCATTGCAGAAATCCCTAAATTAACAGCCCGATCACTTGTCTAGGTAATTCACAAAACCAGTGGAACAAATAATGTGGAATCTATCGTTCAGTACTACTGTTAACAATTAACTAGCACAGCATACCATATATTATTCATCATGAAGCTTTATCAAAAGTGAAGGCTCTACTAAGAACCAAACTCAGTTGAAGCATACATAACGTGCACAAGCCATGGTGCCGTACCCCTTATTTATGAACTACTGAACCACAGAATATTGAGTCTGCTATTAAAAACTACCATTAATTAGCCAAGCATAGCATGAAGCAATTATAATGAAGCTTTCTCAAACACCTACTCTCAATATAAAACCAGCTCAACTGAAGGATACATGGCAGATACAAGCCATAGCGTTGATCCCCTAATTAACTCATCAAAATCACACAACAGGAATTTGTTATGAACATATTTGTCACTCGGTTCCACTATAAACACTCAAGACAATATTTACCTAATTTTTGTCTGTTTTCATTATATACACGAAGACAAAGCATAAACAAAACAAAAATAGACGCAAGAAACACTCAGTTGAACCAATACCACCACAAAACATTCTCAAACAGCAAGTCTCAACTTTCAACGCAAAATAACGAACTCAGATGAAGGACACATAACGTGCCCAAATCATAGTGTCTTACCCCTAATTAACTAACTCATCATAATTCAACAAGAGGGACTCAGTTACGCGCACAATTGTCTGCTCGTTTCCACGATAACACTCACAAACCATCCCAACCAAACCATTCGCAACTCGCCAAGCCTAAATCCTAACCTAGACCAAACTTAATTTCAGAATACACACAAAACAAGGTACTTACTCAACACTCCATACTCATTATCACTAGCTTTACTTCGCGCCGCATTTCCAAAGCAATGCAAAACTAGGTAAACATCAATTTCACACCCAAAATAATCTAATCTTCTTCCTCATTATAGTAAAACATAATAACGAATGTCGCATTCACTACCGGGGTAAGGTTGCGTACACACGACATTCCCCCGCCCCCGCCCTACCCCGCTCGTGTCTGAACCTGTTCGGGTAATGTAACGTCGTTGTCCCATACTAACAGATAATAATAACACGTAGCTCAACAAAAAATAAAAAACAATTTCACACAATGAGACTAATCTGGTCACATTAAGGGCATAACATTTCATCGTTCTCTAAATCAAATTTACGCCGACGCCAAATTAACACTAAAAAAATTACAGCACGGTACATTTGGGACGAAATCTGGTCTAACATTTCATTTTTCTCTAAGCAACAGCAATTAAACTAAATTAAATTTACGCCGCCACGAAAGTTAAGACTAAAACAAAAATTACAGCACAGTACATTAAATTGCGGGTAAAACGACGAGTACGGAATTCATTTTACGATATTCATATGATCAAATTATAAGTCTTGCGTTTTGCACTAAACTAAAATATACTACTTGTTATTAAAAATTAGTGACGGTTATAAATTATAAGGAAGGTATAGAGGGGGGTTGTAAATACAGACCTAAAAAAAATTGTAAACGTTGGGAGGAAAAATGGAGAGGAGAGAAACTTGGAGAAAAAGTCACAAGGAAATGAAAAGAAAGGGGGGGTTTATGTGGGGTTGTGTCTTGGGGTTTTATATGCTGTTACTACTAACTGTTAGGACTCGTTTGGTTCAGAGGGTGTAATGTAATCATTATAATATCTTACTTGATACAAAAATAGAGGGGAAGGGGAGATATGAAACTAGAGATATAATTATCAGGTCATAGCTCCCACTACACTAACTTAGGTAATGCTCATTGTTCAAGTTAAAGCCATGTTATCACCATTATATGAGTAGAAGTAATCAATTACAACCCTCTTCATGTTAGTCTTCTCTCCCCTCTATTCCCTCCTCAATTATTAAGCTAAATAAGATGTAATGGTGATTACATTACATCCTTCCTACCAAACGCAACCTTAAGGTTTGGTGAATTGGTTAGTGTTATGTTATATTGAGGGGTGCGAGCATTTTAATTACTTGAGTTGACACTAAAATGTGTGTGTTCAGTTGTGGATTTTATTTTGCAAGAAAATTGTTATTCGCATATACTCCCAACTCTATTGGATCGAGTTTTTGGTTCTTTGCTGATTGGGCCATGGAGAAAAGTCTTGCTACCTGCTTTTGACATTTCTCTTTGGCTTTTTAATACGGAGTACGAGTACATTTTTTTTGATATTTTTGATGTCTAAAGGCTCCTTTCAAAATAAATTTTAAAGTCTTGCGTGTACTCCATAGCTTACAACTAGATATAGTATTGCGAAGGTTTTTTTTTTGGGAGTACTAGGGTTTTATATAAGTTGCGAAACATATCTATACTATTATATTAAGCAACAATATAGCATCTATACTATTATATTAAGCAACAATATAGCATCTTGGGTGAGGACACGTGGCAAGCAATAAATGGCCAATAATATTAAATCAAAACCAACCCAAAAGACAACCCCTTGATTCCCTGCCAACCATTTCCCTTAATTGCACATCCAACCCAACAGTCCAACACATCCCCTCACTTAATAACACACCCAGCCCAACCGTCACATATACTCTCTTATTTGCAATTCAAAAAACGGGTATCAAGAAGCCCAACAGTCTTTCGCCCACCGTTTGTCTTCCGAAACGGGTACTGAATGCCCCATGCGAAAAGACGCGTCTCTTCCCCTGTAAGAACTTTCGCTTTCCTCCATTACTATGTAACAGCTCTCTCATTAATTCACAAGCATTTAGATAAGTTTAGGAGGCACATTCTGTTGTATATAAACACTGACAAATATCACCACTTTCCACGGTCTGTTAGTTTTACTTTTAAGGTTGGTGACCTCTTTGTTATTGATTTTGTTTTGCAGATTATATTGTGATTATGTTTATGTTATTTGGTATTTCGTTTGGTGAGCTTATTTGTTTACACTTTTATTATTATTCGATAAAATCTATATTCTTATGTTTAAATTTTTAGTAGTTTGGGAGGGAAATGATGATGTGAGTTTTACTTGAAATATTTGGTCCCTTATTAATGGCCAAAGGACTTCATTGCCGTGCGAATTTGATAATTTGGGCCAGAAACGAAAACGTTATTGCAATGCGTAGAATTCATGTATGTGGAGGGGCAACCTGACTTTTTGGTGTTTTGTCTGAGCATATGCACATTCCACTGGATAGAGCAAACCATTGTTTTGATTTATGTATTCACTTCGCTGATTTATTCTCTTGATGTTTCTACAGGTGCAAGATGGGAAGTTTGATCATTTAATGTTTGATGGCTGATAGGATCTTGCTGGGGAAGCTGTTCAGAACTTGCAGAAGTTCTTTATAACCATGTACAAAAAGGTAAAATAAATTATCTTACTGCCTTAACTGGTACTTTTTCAGGAATAAATGCTTTCTACTATCAACGAAACTGATGTATTTATACTGGGTGAATTTTTTTTTTTTATTTTACTGGGTAATCTGAAATTGTTTGTAAAAGTCAGTTGTTTTTCACGTACTTGCTATTTCTTTGATGGTAGCGGCTGGATGATGATAATCAATGGGTATATAATCCTTTCATGCTTCTTATGAAATAGGATTGGTTTATAATTTATAGTGACTGAATTTGAACTATATAGTGGGTACTTCCAAGTGGAATCCAACATCTTTGTGTCAATCCTGGACTGAACTTTGATATACGCAAATAATTTTAAAAAGATCAGGAGCATTTTAGATAGAGTTTCCTCGGCTTTGAACTTTTGCAGTGTTTAGATAAAGAAAAGGGAGGGAAACGGCAAGGCTTTTGTTGCTGTTTTTGGTCACAATCAACTTTGTACATTCTTTGTATACATTTTGCGTCTTTCGATTTTAGTAATATTTGGTTGATTCTTACAATGTTTTGTGCTTTAGTACCAAGACCACAACCAGAGCATCTTCAGAATTTGACTACTGCTGGAAGTTTCAGAATCTCCTATGCTCTGCAGGTAATTCTCACTGCCTATAAACTGCATAAGAATCTGATAACGAGTTTTATATACAGAGTTTATATGTGACTGAAAAAGATTGCTTGATATAGGAATGTATAGAGTGTATATGGAATTTAGAAAATACACACGAACACTGATTAATAATGACTTCTGAGGAGATTTTCAAGAACAGTTTTCCCGCAGTAGGTTTTATCGACTTTTATTACTTGGATCAAATATCCGAATATCCCAAAGTATGTATTTGTCAAATCTTATAAAATTTCTCAAAATCCTTATTTTACCTTTTTTATGATCTTCCTTGGGACAACCTTATCAATGGCAAAAATAGTGTAAAATTTGAGCTGGTGGTTTGAAGTAGCAGAAAAATGCAAGTCTGCAGCTACTTCGGTGGCAAGTAGCAGCTGAGGCATGCTTCTGTTAATGCATTGCAAGTCACTGTCGGAGTTAAGTCAGTTGGTTTGCCAAAGCCGGTTATGTTTTTGGCACAGTTTGGCCTCCCCAATCCCCAATCTTTCCTGTTCAAGGAAGTTTGAATAAGCAACCTTAAAACATGTACATGCTGCCATCATTGTGCATATTGCATGCTTAGTATGGCAGATGTGCTTAAATTTCAAAGTGCTTCGATTATGTACAGGAAAAATGATAGTAAATGAGGTTTAAAGCATGTTTTCTCACCTTTACCAGGTTTAAAGCATGTTTGCTCACCATTAGGAGGATTTCGTGAACCTCTTTTGAAACCAAGAGTGTATTCTAAAGAATTTAAGTTGCCTACATAGGTTTTGTGATACTTTTTGGGTACCTAGAGAGTACGCTCCTTAGTCCATTTTGGATGGATCAGCAATATCATGAACTGTAGTAACGGGATTAATCCCAACTTTGCCTCTTCACCCATTATTAATCCCAACTTTGGATAATCTCAAATTAATCCCAACTTTTGAACCCTCCTTCTATTATTGCACCCAATTTATCATAATTTTTTTTGTCATTCTAAATACCACCCTAATATTCGTTATTGTATATTTTTGCACCCAACTTTGTTTTATATTG